>MJUU01051940.1:48837-68543 GCA_002080025.1 Modiolus philippinarum | reverse complement strand
GCATCTTTGAGAGTGATGCTGATTGAGATGATAATTGTGTCACTACGACCTACATTTTATGCTTGAATGACACTGGTTAAAGTTTGTGTAAAGGTTCATATTTAAGAAATTACATGTGGCACATCAATCATCTTTGGTCAGTTGATGCGTCTTGGAGATTGTTGCTGCTTCAGATATTAATGGGGATGATGATTGGGTCACACTGACCTACATTTTATGCTTCGACGACTCCAGTTAAAGTTTGTGTTTTAAACAGGCAACCCCCCTTTTTTAGGATCTACCCTAAATGTTGTTTACAAAAAGTGTATGCAGACAAATAGAAAAGATCTGGTAAGTTGCCAGACCTCATCTTTGTGTATCGAGATAGAGCTAAAAAAAATTTCTGACATTCCGTGTAGTATGATGCAAAATACCGCTAGACTGACTTAAATTTTAACAGACATGTCTGGCAATCTGGCAGTTTTCGGTTATATGTCTGTGTTTGAAATAATAAAGATACAAGAACGACTTACTTTTAGTATGAAACTTTTTAGACTTATAATAAATAACATAAAGTGATATGTAGGACCTTTATCAAAATTGCTCATATTTCAAAAATATGTATATTCAAGCACACAAGAACCATATGTGAAAAACAAGTACATCAAACATGAAGTTACTCCAGCAAATTGAACAAAACTTTAATACAATGATTCGGAGGCCCTTATCCAAGATTGCTCAATATTTATACCCCTGCTCCATAGGAGAAGGGGATATACTGTTTTACCCTTGTCTGTCTGTCCGTCCATCCAGAACTGTGCCCACATTCACTTTAAACTACTTTTGTTGAAATTTCAGTGGTCGACATGCTGCGGTCGTATTATACTGCGCTCGGCGTATCCCTTTATTTACCATTATTGCCATATATTGAAATTTTTCGGCAAGGATTTCTCAGCTTGTGTATGTAGTAATTATTTGATATTTGGTCTGAAGCTTAAGAATGATCAGTTGTATCCTGTCTCCCCTTTTCAAGTCTGTAACTCATCTACTTCCTGTTTAATGAAAACTTTTATTTTTAACCATTACAGCTATAATATTGAAATGTTTCCTCAAGGATTTCTCAACTTGTTAATTATTTGATATTTGGTCTGAAGCTTTAGTATAATGAGTTGTATCATGTCTCCACTATTAAATATGTAATTTTTCTACTTCCTGTTTGACTATAATTTTGATTTTTTGTCCATTATGGCCATATATTGAAATTTTACATCCAGGATTTCTCAGCTTGTTTTTTAGTAATGATTTTGTCTGAAGCTTAAGTATGACGTGTTGTATCGTGTCTCCATTTTTTAAGTTCATAACTCATCTACTTTCTGTTTGTTTTTAACTTTATTAATCACTGCAACTGTGCTAGTGCTTGCATTGTGTCCACACTTGTACTTAGTCCACAACTAACAGAACACACAGACTGTTAAAGTAGTGTTTCAGTTACAAAACACCCAGGTCTGACATGAGTGAAAACACTTACAATTGATGGTGAAATGCTGATGTTTACTCCGACATTTATGACTTGCCAAAATATTACTATGTAATTAGCAAATTAGCAACAGGAAGTAAGCTGGTGTTTTCAGACATTTATCCGTGTTTACAATCTGTGCCTTTAGCCACTAGCCCTACACCCAAGACTAGTAAAATCAGTCCTGGGCTAGTAAAAATGTGGAGCCACTAGCTTGGTGCACTAGTTAAAATTGTGCCTTCCTTACAAAGAAACTTCTATAAGGGCTAGTGAAATTGAGTTCGGGTTAGTACAACAAGGGACCTTACTAGCACCTTAGGGCCAGTGAAAGAAAAAGTTTTTGGCACGGATTGTGAAATATGTCAGATGGCAGTGTTCTGTAACTGAAACACTTTGTGTGTACTGTATGTCCACACACATTTAATTTAGCATTACCATATTGATTCAGGGTTAATGAGCAGGGTATAACTGGCTGCCATTCGGGGACATGGATCCCATGTTAAATACATTTTTAGCTCGCCATGTGAGCTTTTTCCATCACTATGCGTTTGTTGTCTGTCTGTCTGTCAACAAATTCAAAATCTTCACTTGAAACCACTGGGCCAAATGTAACCAAACTGCCTAAATTATCAGCAGAGTATGGCTTCTCAAAATTGTGTTCCATTACGCAACAGGTCAAACAACATGGCGACCATTGCTAAAAATAGAACATAGAGGTTTATTGCAGTTTTTGGCCAATAACTTGTAAACTGTTACAGATTAAAAAAAAATATGATGAAGGGTTAAAATCATAAGCATGATGAGATCTACCCACAATGCATTTTTTTTTTTAGAAAAGTCTGAAAATGCATCTCTGAGAACTTATAGCCCTTTTTGTGCCCCGCCCACGAATGTGGAAGGGGCATATAGTGTTACCCTTGTTTGTCCGTCCTTCTGTCTGTCCGTACGTCCGGTTAAGTTTTGCATTTAAGTCCATTTCTCAGAAACTGTAAGGTATAGAACAATGATAGTAGACCAGTAGGTAGATCTTGGATAGTACTACATAGTTCACTAAGCAGTTTGATACTTTGACCTATATTTCATGGTTGAGTGACTCTGGTTAAGTTTTGTGTTAAATGGAATAAAAAAGATAACAGGAAACACCTACAATGGCCGAAAAACATAGCCACATGCCAGAAAGTAAATAGGAACTGCACAAGAAAAAAAAACAACCCACAATAAAAATACAAAAGACAAACATAAACAACGATAGGAACTCGGGACAGCCGGACTTGGTATCGGCACTAGCAAAAGCCAGCGGTAGGGTTAAACCGGTTTATGGGTACCCAAACCTCCCCTTTCTCTGTCCCGTTTCCCTATCGTAGAATAAACATACGAATAAAACCCATACAGGCAGACTACTAACTCCATGACCACAATCTATAAAAGAAAAATGGGGGGACAAAAGTGTTAAAGTCCATTTCTGAACAACTACATGTTAAAGGACAATGATGTTTCAAGATTAATTGCCTTGATGAGTACTACCGAAAACAGTGACAATTAGGTGGCTTTGACCTACATTTTACGCTTCAGTGACTTTGGTTAAGTTTTGCGTTAAAGTCCATTTCTCAACAACTACATGTTATAGGACAATGATGTTTCATCAAATTAATTGCCTTGATGAGTACTACCCAAATCATTGACAATTGGGTGACTTTAACCTATATTTTACGCTTCAGTGACTTGGGTTAAGTTATGCGTTTAAGTCCATTTCTCAACAACTACGCATTATAGGACAATGATGTTACATCAAATTAATTGCCTTGATGAGTACTACCCAAATCATTGACAATTACGCGACTTTGACCTACATTTTACGCTTCAGTGACTTTGGTTAAGTTTTGCGTTTAAGTCCGTTTCTCAACAACTACATATTATAGGACGATGTTGTTTCATCAAATTATTTGCCTTGATGAGTACTACCCAAATCATTGACAATTAGGTAGCTATGACCTACATTTTACGCTTCAGTGACTTTGGTTTAGTTTTGCGTTTAAGTCCATTTCTCAACTACCAGGACAATGATATTTCATCAAATTAATTGCCTTGATGAGTACTACCCAAATCATTGACACTTAGATGGCTTTGACCTACATTTTATGCTTCAGTGACTTTGGTTAAGTTTTGTGTTTAAGTCTTATTTCTCAACTACTATGTTTTGTAGCATCATAATATTTCACTGTAACATTCAGCTAAAAGAGATCTACCCATTTCACCAACAATTGGGTGACCATGACCTACATGTTATGGTTGAATGACTTTGGTTAAATTTTTGATTTCGTCACAATTCAGTGACAGGGAACTTATTTTATGAATGATTGACTTCGTTAATCTGTTGCAATAAGTTTATTGGCGGGGCATCCGTGTCTTACAGACACATTCTCTAGTTTCGTAAAATTTTTAAAATTTGTAGATTTTTTATTTCAAAAAGTGTAACAGTTAGAGGGCAATTTTAAATGCAAAAATATTCAGCATATCAATATCTACCCACCGTTAATTTCCAAAAAAAAATCCAAAAACCCTTGTAGGAGTTAATGCCCTTTTTAGTTCGTGTCAACGAAGTTGAGGGGACTATTGGAGTACCCCCGGCGTCCGTGTCCGCATTTGGATATATATATCTTAGTAACCATGCAGTGTAGGGTCATCAAACTTTGCATGCAGGTGCATCTTGGGCTAACTCACAGCCTCCAAGAAATTAGGTCTCACTGACCTATATTTTCCGCTTGAGTGGCTTGCATTCAAATTTACATTTTAGTTAATATCTCAGTTACTATACATATTACAATAATCTAACTGTGCATATGCATTCATCTCTGTACATGGTAGGATCATCTAACCTTGGATGAGCATGCATCTCTGATGGTAGGTATGCTTCCAGGCAAAATTAGGTCACTTTGACCTATATTTTCAGTTTGAGTGACTTACATTCAAGTTTACCTCAGAGTTCAGATCTCAGTCAGTACATGGTATAATCATCTAACCTTGGATGTGCATGCATCTTACCTCCATTTTCCACTTGAGTGACTTACATTCAAAATCATGTCAGGGATCAGATGTCTTGCAAGTGCATGTGCATGCATCTGTGATGGTAGCTCAGCATCCAGACAAAATTAGGTCACTTAAACCTACATTTTACTCATGAATGACTTACATTAATGTATACATCTAAGTTCATAGCTCAGTAACTGTACATTGTTGGTTCAGGTAACCTTGCTAATGTATGCAATTTTGATAGTATGTTGGGATCCAGGCAAACATTTGGTTGCTGCGACAAAGTGCCACAACGAGGCGAACTTTGTAATCGTTGATTACCTTTATTTTGAAACAATTTTCAAAATTTTCATATTTTTCTTCTTTTATTTCCAAAACTATAGAAGATGAAGGTTAAGGTGGGACGTTACCAAATCACATGTTAAAATATTTCAATAATATTTTGTAGAAAAGATTGATTGATTGATTGAATATTGTTTAACGTCTACTCAGCAATATTTCAGCTATATCAAGACGAGAACAAGTTTGTTGATAAATAATCACTTTGGGGTATGGAAATGGCCATGGGACGGGAAATTGANAAATAACAAAGACATATAGAAAAATGCACAAAATTTGGTGTCAAATTTTTGTTGGAATCTAAAATTCAATAACCAAAAACTATTTTTCCATGACCAAAAATTAACATAATATTCTTGAGCAAAAGCGCAATCTTTTATTATGCAGCTTTACAGGGGGTACCGTTCACTTAAGAGAAATATTAAAGCTCGAACACAAGCAAGACAGTAAAAAAGTGTCGTTTTTATGTTGACGTCGCCTCAAGATTTAGGGACGTTGTTGACGATCACTGTTAAGAACGTCTTTCTTGCATCTCGATTTAATAATTTTGCATAGTAGGGCTGAAAAAGTGTGTTTTTGTAATATGCTTGACACTGTATTGGGTGTAATTTTACTTTCATAGTGAATACTCAGGCCTTCTTCTCACTGCGCACAACGCAGTGTAGTGTAGGTGTACTCGACACTTTAACAAACCATTCATTTCTTCACATCAACAAATCGCTGTGTCAAACAAGTTTTCATAACATTGAAGCGATATTTAATGTAGGAAATGTCGAGGGGTTAATGCCAGAAGGTCGTATCTGAAAAAAAATCCCTTTTCCCTTTTTTGCTTTCAAATCATTAAACATTGTGCTAAAAATGATGTGTAAAAATTTTAGATCAATTGGACCGATATACAATTTTTAATTAATAAAAACTAATTAGTATTATCTTTTTTAAATACTGAAACTCAAAAGCAAAAAAATATTATAAGATTAAAATATGATCTAACCTCGAGTTTTGTTTTTTTGTTTCTTAAATGCCACTGCCAAAAAATATTATTCACTGAAAATATAATTTGGTTTCATGTATTGTTTTAAATTTAATAAAAATAATTTGCCTTTCTATATTATAAAGAGATAATGCTTTTTGGCACTACAGGAAGTAATAATTGTATCCTATGCAACACTACCCATCTAATCTTATTTACTGATAACATGTTACAGATGTTGAAATGATTAATGTTCCCAATGGCAGGAAAACAGTATGTAGAGTAAAGTTGTAATGGTTGTGAGATTATCTTAACTGGAAATTGTTTTTGCATTGAATTCGTATTATTTATTCATCATCAGACTTGAAATCAAAATATAAAAGGTATGTATTAAGTGTTAATAATTAACTTCTAGCAAGTAGTAATTTGATAATATGTGATAAATTATCATAGAACAAATTGAATAATGGATAGCTGTGTAAGTAATTGACATATACATTTTAGTTATCTTAAAATTGTGTCTGGTTTAATTTTTCTTAAAAATACACAAATAAAATGTGCTTTTTGTTATTAATAAGCAAATTTTCATTACAGGGCAAAACTTTTACTTACTAAAAGAAAAAGAGTGGTAACCTTCAGACCGGACCTTTAGCTTTAGGTAAGTTTGATTAATTTTGTAATAAAACAAGAGATTCTTGGAAATGTTTATGAGAAAACAATCAAAATGTCAACAGAAGTTGCTTATTATACTGTCAGACAGTTTGATACACCCCTTTAAATCAACCGTACAAAATATGATTACGTTATAAAAGTTAATCAAAGTTAAGGTCCTTTAGCATTTTCTGCTTTTAATTTTAATTAAGCCCGCTCTACATCGTTTCCATTTATTATTACTATTATTATTTTTATTATTGGTTTTATCTTTGAAGGCAATCTCAAAGTTTAAATTTAGAGTAAGATTTTTTCGAGTAAAAAGGAGCATTTTTGCTATTTATCACTCTATTTTTTGAATGACTGGTCGAATGAATTTTCAATGGCAAAAACAACATAATATTTGCATAGCAGTTAATATCTAGAAGAGTAATTGTAGTTAGATTCGTGGTGTACTTATTCTCATGGATTTCGCAACTTTTTTCTGCAAAAATGAATACTTCCGAATACATATAAAATGCGTAATTAGCAGTAAAAAAATCCCAAGTCTTATGGTCATACCGCAAAAATAAATACTGGGAAAACTTTCTGCAGATGGCAATCCGTGAACATATGAGTGCCGGCAAAAAGTTCAATTATAACATTCATTATTATGTCAAAAATACATCAACTTAATGCAAAAATTAATATGCAGTGTCAAAAATACATCAACTTCATGCAAATATTGATATGCAGTCTTCCTAATTAAAAAGTAATGTTTTTCTTTCTTTTAGACTTCATAATGTCTGACTGGTCCTCAGATGAAAGCTGGGATGTAATAGCAAAAGATGTCAAGATAGGTGATTTGCAGGTGGAGAAAGAAGAGGGAGAAGAAAAAAATGCTAATACAAGTAATGTACATGAACATGTTGATCAACTGATTTCTATTCAGGAGCCTGATGAAAATGAAAGCACAAGGTATGTAAATCAAAAACAAACAGCTGACTCCAGTGATATGCAAGCTGAAAATAATTCAACCAAGAACATTCAACAACAACAAATTGATGACAATAATGTCCAAAAAGAACAAAATGTCCAAGAGCAAAATATTGATGCAAGGCAAGCACAAGAACGAAATGATGAAACACCTTTAATTGAGGTTGTAACACCATTAGTTGAGGTACAAACAGAACAAACTACAGAGTCAAGCATCATGCAAGAACAACATACCAATCCAAATATTGAAGAACAAATTGTCAAACCAAAAGAACTACAAAAAGAACAAATTATCGAAACAGATGAAGTTCAAGAAAAAGAACAAACTGATAACAAAAGCATAGAACGGGAAGACATTGAGGAGTCGAATGACACACAGGAACATAAAAAAGATTCGACCTTTATTGAGGTACATGTAGAGCAAGCAATAAAGTCTGGTGATTTAAGAGAGCAACATATAGAGCCAATTGCTGAAAAAACTATTGAACCCGAAGTTACAACAGGACAAAATATCGAAACAAATCAAAGTAAACAAGACCATATTGTGGACTCAAATGGTGGGCAAGATAGATATGTTGTTACAACATTAAATGACATCCAGATAGAACAAACTATTGAATTAAATACAAAAGATCAAACTATCGAAATCGATGAGCAAACTGACAAACCACGTAATACTACAACAGTAATAAAACGCAAACAAAGGCACATAAAAAGAAAGTGGAGATTTCAAGAGAAGTAGACGAATCTAGTAGTGATGATAACATTCCACTCAAACAACTACAATTCAAAAGGACTGAAAAAGAAAGTGAGGAGGAATCTATTTATGAAAGTGGTGATTCATTCAAACCATGTAAAGCAGATTACAACTCAAGTGATTCAAACTTATCACCTCCTTCTGATGAATCATCTAATGGTTTAAATGGGGATACTCATATGAAGATGACTAAAAGAAAGAAAAAAATAAATAAACTTATGAAAACCAATGCAGAAGTTGCCAAAAAACCAACAAAAAATAGGAACGCAAGTAAAACATATACACCAGAAACCAGGGGTGACAAAGACCAACAGACTACACAACCAAAATCAGACATTGCAATCTACACGGCTCAGCAGATCAGTATCCAAGAAGCTACCTTTAATGAAATAGTCAAAAACCATCACGAGAAAAGGCTTGATGACGTACTTTTCATGAATGGATATGAAAGAGTTCCTGTAGCCCCAGATGGCAATTGCTTCTTTCAGGCAGTGTTACCATACATCTCTGAGAAGTTACAGAGCAATGAAATTCGACAAACATTATGTAATCACATCATTGATAATGCTGATGAATATGTTGGTTTTTTTGCTACACAAGACTTATCAGAATCCTTTGAGGAAGATATTTCCTGGATAGACTTTAGGCAGGAAATTGACAGATTGGCACTAAATGGAAACTGGACCAGTAGGGCTGCTGACTTGTTGCCATTAGCTTTGGCAAATTGGAGCAAAAAAAATGTCAGAATTTTTTCAAGCTTGTCACACCAACCTATTTTAGATATCAAACCGACATTGTGTCAAGCATCGTCTGCAGATTTGATAACTCTTGCTTACTTAGCATCTGACAACACAACAATCCCTGAACACTATGATATATGCTGTAAAATTCGAATGAAACACATATTACCTCAGAACACCAACCAAGAAGAATCATTTGCTCATAAGAAGACAGCAGCAGAGGATTCTATGAAGACAATAACAGATGATCCTAGAATCACTGACAAATATCATATAGAAATGCAAGAGGATAATATGGATAACCATGTTGTTGTCGATACTATTGATATGGAGACAGACACTCCAGATAATGTTTTGAATAGCGGTCCTTATTTAGAAGATTGTAGTAGTGGAAAGTTGCAGACACCAAAACAGGCCTAAACACAAGAAAGGTAGACCAAAGGGAACACTACCAAAGAGAGCACCAAACTTCATAACACCACCAGAGAAATCTTTGTTCAGAAAGCGAAAAGCTACACCGGATTCATGGAAAAAGAATATAAGAAAAAAGCTCAGACTCACCGGAAAAGAGTACGTTTCTGTGAAAGGGACGGTTGTCAAGGAAAAGACTTTAAAATTTGTAGATTGCTCAAAATGCACTTTTAAATGTAATATTAGCATAGAGGAAGAGAAGAGGCAACAGTTATTTGAAGCATTTTGGTCTCTTGAATCAAATGATAGAAAAAAAGATTTCATCATTGCTAACACAAAAGAAAAGAAAACCAGAACATACCTGAATGAGGAAAATGAGCCAGTAGCCAAAAAGAAAAATGTACATAGATCTTATTCATTTATTGTTGATGGCAACCATGTAAAAGTTTGCAAGAAATTTTTTCTAGCAACTCTGGGAATAAGCGAGACCTTTGCAAATCA
This sequence comes from Modiolus philippinarum, assembly GCA_002080025.1. Taxonomy (NCBI): domain Eukaryota; kingdom Metazoa; phylum Mollusca; class Bivalvia; order Mytilida; family Modiolidae; genus Modiolus; species Modiolus philippinarum. Next base: position 58,674 of record MJUU01051940.1, on the reverse strand, counting down.
TGCATTAAAGAATCAGCAAGGTGGTGTTTATACTGGTAATGATAGACGTGGTAAACATACACCACACAATAAGACAACAAAAACAGCATTTGATTGGGTTAGAAAACACATTGAATCTTTCCCCGTCGTAGACGACCACTACACCAGGAAGGATTCCAACCGTAAATACTTGGGAGCTGATCTCAATATTACCCGAATGTATCAACTTTATGTACAGCAATGTAAAGGTAAAATACCCGAAAAAGAAGTTGTTAGTCAAGCTGTGTACAGAAAAGTTTTTACTGAACAATATAACTACTCGTTCCATGTGCCAAAAAAGACCAATGTGCACTTTGTATTAATTATTACAGAAACGAGGATGAGGGTACACTTACAGACAAAATGAAGGAGGAATACAATGAGCATCAAAGCAGAAAGATGACAGCCAGAGAAGAAAAGAAAAAAGATAAAGAATTGGCATTGAAATCGGAAGAACTTTTTGTTGGCACATTTGATATACAGGCAGTACTCCAGACACCTTGTAGTTTAGTTAGTCAAATATATTATATGAGAAAACTTAATTGTTATAACCTGTCAATTTATAACCTGGCAAGTTCTCATGCTACCTGTTATTTATGGTCTGAAGTTGACGCTCACCTGGTATCGTGTGAAATAGGAACATGCCTCTACCTGCAGCTGATGTCATTACCTTATACTAAAACACATGCAGTTTTTTATTCTGATGCCTGTTCAGGACAAAATCGAAATCAGTTTATCGCTTCCTGTCTACTTCATGTCGTTACCAACCACCAAAGGATTAAGATCATCGATCACAAATTTCTTGAGAGTGGTCACACTCAAATGGAGTGTGACAGTATGCACTCTGCAATAGAATTCGCTAAAAAGAAAACCGAGATATTTGTGCCCCAACAATGGGCAACAGTCATTCGAATGGCAAGACGAAAAGACCCTTACTTAATCGTGCCATTGAGATATGGAAATATCTATGATTTCAAAGCTCTTGCTAAGTCATCAATGAAATTTAGAAAAGAGGATACTAAAGGTGGAAAAATCAATTGGCTACAAATAAGATGGCTTCGCTACATGAAAGAGAAGCCAGACTGTATTCTGTTTAAGTACAAATTTGAAGACGAATTCAGAGAAATGAGAGTTAGCGTGTTAAGCAAGAGAGGAAAACAGTCCGAGACATACCAACTTGCAAAGAAGTATTCCGCCCGGCAAGCAATTTCAGCAGCAAAGAAGAAGATCTTATTGGACTTTGCAAAAATGGCATAATTCCATCTGAATTTCACGAGTATTACAAATCCCTACCCACAAACACCAATGTTATGGACACTCTTGCAGAAACAGACCAAGATTAATTTGACGTTTATCTTTCTGCTATGTAAAACTTTTCAGTTATCATAGATTTGAACTTAAAACATATACATTTATATATGCTTTTTCACAATATTAATTAGAGTTTTTATAATATTCTTTAGATAATTCATTGCAATTTTTTGGCAAAAAATATGAAATAGTATACTATGAATAAAACATTTGTGAATTGTAAAACATTAAAAAAAGTACTTGAAATCTTGCAAAGTTAGTATTTAGAAAAGAAATGAATTAATCAAACGTTTGAATTGAGTTTTTTTTTTACTTTAATCAATGACAAATAAAACATCACGGGGTTGTGATTTTATTTTACTGTTCCGTTATTATAATTAGTAAACAATCTTATAAACAGATACTTTTCATTTGTACTCTAAATTTTCTTAAAAAGAATTATTGTTTTTCTTTGGAAAAGATCCTATACACATCTACATTAATCAAGCACTTTTAATAGAGTTGATATAATTATTATCACAAAAGCAATTTATATTATTTTTATTTACATCTAGTTGGTGACCGTTAAATTGATTATACAGTGCCAAAGAATATCATATTAGTGTAATGTTTATATGCTATGCATGTGTGTGTTAAATGAATCAATAAATTTCACAGCAGTTAGTCTTATCAGTTAATGTACTGGCAGTACCATCTGGACTTAATCAAATTGATTATACAAGACCACAAAAATGCATCTCTTTAATCAATTATAGCATAAGGTGGGAAAGGTGATTGTGAATTCTTATTCATATTAGTTGAATAAAGGTATGTTTTAAATATTGAAAGTATTTGTCATCAAATAAAAAAATAAAAATGTTTTTCTTAATTTCCCGAAATGATGAAATTTTCAGATACGACTTTTTGGCAATTACCCCTCGATGTGCGAGTTCAGTGTATGTTACTTAAAACTGCTTTCTTCGTTTTTACAATCATTTTAATTTTCAAACAATATATTGCTGATAATTTCGATGTAAAATTAACACCGTTAAGCATTAAGCCACAAATTTTCAATGAAATAGTAAAAAATATATGTATCATTAAAAGGAATTCCAATCTTTTGCTTATAATTTTATTATATACTCTTTTTCGTTTTGGAAAACTTCCAAAAAGCATATTTTTATTTATTCAAATAAAAATATTTGGTAAAATAACGAAAAGTACCACTATTTAACTTTCGGGGGAGGGGTGTAGATTTTTGGCTTTGAATTATGAACAGATTTTTCACCTTGTCAAGAGTGAAAACTAGAACTTTGACAGTCTCCTAAACTCTTTTTCTTACGACTTAAAAAAAGTGATTTTCTAATAAACAGCATGCTTTTTTCTTTTAGTCCCACATACAGAATTGTTGAAAGAAAATCCCTTTAGATGAAATATTAGAATAAGAATAAGAATTTTTATTATACTAATCAAGAACCCATAAAGGGCATTATAATACAACAAAATACAGTATGATTGATCAGACATATAATGCAACAAACAAAAATAGACCACCACTGGTCAGCTATGGCAATGAAGGATAGGACCAGAGCCTGACACATTATGCTTATGTCTTATCAATAACCTACTCTTCAAAGATGACATATATAACAATGAGCAAAATATTACAAAGAAAATCATTCATTTAGTCTCCATTTGTTTCTCATTTCAAAACATTCTGTAATAAAATCACCAAGAATCAGAGTTAGTAAATGTTTTTTTGTGAAGAGCGAAAAAAAAAAAACAAAAAAAATAAAATAAAATAAAATAAAAATAAAGAAAATTTGTCCATGGGACACGGATGCCCCCGCCATACAGATATGTCGGCAAACAAGAAGTAGATGAGACTTGAAAAGGGGAGACACGGTACAACTGATCATAACAAAGCCTCAGACCAAATTTCAAATCATTCCTGGATACACAAGCTGAGAAATCTTTGACGAAAATTTCGGACGTACATTCGGACGTACGGACGTACGTATGGACAAGGGTGAAATTTAATGCCCCCGTCGCCTAACGGATGGGGCATAAAAAAATCATTCACGTGTATTATTTTAAAAATCTATATATGAAATACTGTTAGTAAAATTCGCTGTTTGTTATACAATGGACAGCTAACAATAAAATGCCTTTCATCTTCAACTTCATTAAAAGTATTTCATAAACAATAGTGACATAATCTTTGTGATCTCTCAATGTAAGTATTGTTTTAGTTTTAGAATTGTAAACCTAAAACGCCGGATGAAGGAGAGGGTTTCATGTGCGCAATTTTCCGTATTCAAAATCTGAAGAGCCCTTAATCCTGGACATATTGTTTGAAAATTTTGATATCTCAATGAATCTGACTAATAAAGGGCTACGCTGAGCGCAGCATGATACGACCGCAGCATGTCGTCCACTGAAATTTGAAAAAGTGTAATTTAAAGTGAGTATGGACATAGGAAAGGGCTTGACACAATAATCAGATGGACGCAGTAAGGAGATTGACCAAGTAATTAGCTGGACACAAACTAGGGAAAATAAATTAGCCCTCACGACTCCTTATGATTCCTCTTTGACCCTCTATAGCTCAGAAACGGTAAGAGCTACGCCCAATCCATTGACATGATGCTGAAAGGAATCAAAAGAAAAAAATCCCATCGAAATGCGATGAAAAATAAAAATTTAAGGTAATCTGTAAATTTACGATTTTGGCTCCCTTCGGCCCCTCATAGCTCGGGAACGGCAAGAGCTACGTCAAATCCGTTGAAATACTACTGAAAGCTTACATCAAGTAGAATCCAAAGAAAAAAATCCCATCGAAATCCGACGAAAAATATTTTTTAGGTTATCTGTAAATTTACGATTTTGGCCCCCTTCGGCCCCTCATAGCACGGAAACGGGAAGAGCTACGCCAAATCTGCTGACATATAACTGAAGCTTACGTAAAGAGGAATCAAATAATAAAATCCCATCGAAATTCGATGAAAAATAAAAATTTTAGGTTATCTGTAAATTTACAATTTTGGCCCCTTCAGCCCCTCATAGCTCGGAAACGGTAAGAGTTACGCCAAATCCGTTGACATAGTACTGAAAGCTTACATCAAGACGAATCCAAAGAAAAAAATCCCATCGAAATCCGATGAAAAATTTTTTGGTTATCTGTAAATTAACGATTTTGGCCCCTTCGGCCCCTTATAGCTGGGTAAGGAAACAAGTTACCAAAAATCTAATAGTAGAGAGCTACAATAATTTTTCATTAGGAATCCTTTGGAAAAAATTGCATCAAAATCGGACTAAAAATAAAAAAATGAAATTTTTGAAATTCGCCCCTTTTGGGCCCAATTTATCTCGTGAACGGTACATGCCACGTGAAATCCGTTGGCAAACTTCAGATTGGAAATTTTCTAAGGAGTTTACTGAAAGAAACCTATCAAAATCCGATATATAATGAAGATTCTACAGTCAAATATGTGAAAAAAAAACCAATTTGACCATTTTGGCCCCTTTTTCTAAAACGGGCGGGGCCAGGAACATTAAATTATAGCCCGGGCTAAAGCATGTGCCAAGAAACATCATACTAAAATTTGAAAATGATCTGTTCACTGGAACCAAAGTTATGCTGTCCACAGACACAAAAAATACCCAATTTTACCCCTTTTTCTGAAACGGGTGGGGCCATAAACCCGAATTTAAAACCCGGGATAGCCAGTATTCCAAGAAACGCCATACTGAAATTTGAAGATGATCCGTCCACTAGAAACAAAGTTATGCTGGCCACAGAGGCCGACGCCGACGACTGCGCCATAACATAATACGACCGCAAAATTTTTGCGGTCGTATAAAAATTGCATATACTGAACATTAAAAAATTCTGACATGTAAATGATCTTTTCCTCATTCAGATTTAGGTATTATCAAGTACAATGAAAATTTCATTTGTTCTATCGAAAATAATAATGACTAAATAAACGAAATAAAAGTCAAAAACGGTAAAATTTACTGTGAGGTTGAGAAAAACATTCTTTTGCAACCCGCTTTCTCGTAGTTACATGCGGCAGATCCCCGCGTTTCAAAATATACTGATTGTCACATGTTACTTCTCTCCTTCCTTCAAATGGACTAAAATCAAGGAGCAGGACATCCCAGAGCATTAGATTTCCCCGGTAGGAATAAATTCACTTTCGTTATGCATTTTCCATCTGTGTTACTTGGAATTATTTGTTTCCTATCAAAACATTATCAAACCTTCTAGTTTCGAGCGTATTTCATGGTATATATGTATTGTATGAAAACACACATTTTTCTTATAATGCAAATGTAAGTGTTTTTCAATTACGTTATGTTATAACCCCTTTTGCACCCGTCCCGACAGTAGTAAAGGATGTAAAGTGTAAAGAGATATACATTGTACATGTGAAAGTGATATGATTTCATGTTGTTTGCTGACTATTTTGATCGTTTTAATATCTACGAAAATGTTTCATAGGAGCGGGCGATAGGAACATAACAATTCTGTAATTTTTGTAATTCTGGTGGATTATCAAAGGAAAAACAATCTAAAGACCGGCAAATTAAAATCATGGACAGAAATTAAAAATCAAAGTATTACAAAAAGACATTACATTTAGTTTACAGATGGTGTAGGCGATTAAACTTTATTTAAAGTGAAAACAAATTACATATCAAACCAGTGTCGAATACACAAAAGTTTACAGTACACCGTGTTTGTTGTGAGCACGGTCTTACACTATTTTTTTTGAAAAAATACATTTTATTTCTATAACCATTATTACACAGTTAAAATGTAACGAATGAAAATCATTGACCACCTTTCACGTTTTTAGTTTGCAATTAACTCCGAAAATATGCCTCTAATAACCGCTTTGTACCTTTTTGAAGAATAATAATAAAATAAGTTACGACGGGCAGACCTTTTCCCCGCGCTTTTGCGGTAGAAAAATCTGCCACTCTTTCTTTTTCGGGCCCACTCCTTGCTCATTTTGAAATGACTGTTCCGTCTCGAAGTATCTATGATGTTGATCGAGCAAATCTTCCCGCGGCCGCGGGAAATGTCTTTTTTTTTCCCTGCTTTTTTTTCTCTTTACCCTTTTCATTGTTTTCAAAAGACGCATTCTCCGTTGACCGCAAATTCTAATTATTTTATACCCGGATATTATTTTCTAAACATCAATTATATATTGACAAAATGAACATTCTATTTTGTCATTAGTTCCGAGATTCTCACTTTGAATCTGCCTATTTACAATACCTTGTAAAGGAATAATTTAAGGGGAAATTCTGGACGTCCGGCAGGTCCTTTACCTCATCCAAGATGACCGCCAGCGGGGAACATAGTTTTAACATTGGACCCTATGGGAAAAGACATTCAAAGATCTTCTCAGAAACTACCTGTCCAATTATAACCAAACTTAGTCACAACCGTCCTTAGATGGTCCCTTCTAAAAAAGGTATCTGGAAGATCCGTACCTAATCCAAGATGGCCGCCAACAGGGAAGACAGATTTAACATTGGACCCTTTGGGAAAGATATTCAAAGATCTTCTCAGAAACTACCAGTCCAATTTCCAGTATAAACAAACTTAGTCACAATAGTCCTTAGATTGTCCCTTCCAAAAAAGGTATCTCGCAGGTCCGTACCTAATCCAAGATGGCTGCCACAGGTCTGTACCTAATCCAAGATGTCCGCCAGCGGGGACATAGTTTTATCATTGGACCCTATTGGAAAGACATTCAAAGATCTTCTCAGAAACTACTAGTCCAATTAAAACCAAACTTAGTCGCAATGGTCCTTGGATTGTCCCTTCCAAACTAGAGGCTCTAAAGAGCCTGTATAGCTCACCTGATCCATTACTAGTATAAACTGCAGCCCAAAGTAACCCAATGTTAAAGTGTCTCATTTTCTAGAAGTTTCAAAGGAGAAAATCTTTGAACGTGTTTTCCACATAGGGTGCAATGTTAAACAATGGTCACCACTGGCGGCCATCTTGGAATACATGCAGACTTAGCAGACACATTCATCGAAAATACCGACTATGGACAGTTGTCACCAAGTATGGTTCCAATTGGGCAAGTAGATTCAGCAGTTTTATCGGTAACTTAAAGCCCACTACCCATTACAACCCATATCAGACCATCATTCAAAAAAACATTGTAAGTTATACAGTTGAACCTCAGTCTCTTAAACTTTGGTAGCTGGAACACCACCAATATTTCGAACTGTATTAAGTCTGATCATGTTTTACTATATTTCTTTGTTTGGCTTTTTTGACAAAATGACAATTTTTAACATCAGTTTTGAAGTCACAACATCAATATCTATTTGGAAACCAAATTTCATTGAAATTGGACAATGTTGAATTTTCCCGCCTTTTTGGCGGCCATTTTGAAAATGGCGTTCAACGAACAATTTTCAACATCAGTTTTTGAAGTCGCAACATCAATATCTATTTGAAAACCAAATTTTATTGAAATCGGCCAATGTTGAATTTTCCCGCGTTTTTTGGCGGCCATTTTGAAAATGGCATTCAACAAACAATTTTTAACATCGGTTTTGAAATTGCGACATCAATACCTATTTGGAAACCAAATCTTAATGAAATTGAACAATGTTGAATTTTCCCGCCTTTTTTTGGCGACCATTTTGAAAATGGCGGTCAACGATCGATTTTCAACACCACGTTTGAAGTCACCACAGCATGGCAAACATTTTATCAATTTACACTTAACCTTCATCTTCTATAGTTTTGGAAATAAAAGACGAAAAAGATGAAAATTTTGAAAATTCTGTGAAAAAAGGGCAATAACTCCTATAAGGGTTTTGTGATTTTCTCCAAAATTTCAGGGTGGGTAGATCTTGATATGCTGAACATTTTTGCAATAAAAAGTTGACCTCTATCTGCTATAGTTTCTTTGATAAAAAATAAAAAATATTAAAATTTTGAAAAATTTCCGGAAAAGGGGCAATAACTCTAAAACTGGTAATAAGATTTTCTTCAAAATTGCTGGGCAGGTTGATCTTGCCATGCTGATCACTTTTACTTCATGTCAGATTTTTGATATCTGTAACGGTTTTCGATTTATTTGCCAAAAACAGCAATTTACCCCTATGTGTTATTTTTAGTAACGGCAGCCATGTTGTTTGGTCCTCGGACTCATCGGATATAATTTTGAAAGAGGATACCCTGGTGATGATTCAGGCCAAGTTTGGTTAAAATTAGTTCAGTGGTTTCAGAGGAGAAGATTTTTGAAAAAATTTACGACGGACGGACGGACGGACGACGGACGCCAAGTGATGGCAATAGCTCACTTGACCCTTCGGGTCAGGTGAGCTAAAAAGGTATACGACAGGTCTGTACCTCATCCAAGATGGTTGCCAGCAAGAACATAGTTTTAACATTGGACCCTATGGAATATACATTCAAAGATCTTCTCAGAAACTACTAGTCCAATTAGAACCTCTGTCCAAATTTTTATATACCTGTCTTTGACGGGACGTATTATGGTCTACCAATGTCCGTTTGTCTGTCAGTCCATCCACAAGTCGTACTCTAACTACAAAACAATTTGAACATTTGTCTTGAAACTTTGCAGGATTGTTTGTTATGACAAAAGAGAACTCCCTATTGTTTTATTTTGTCGTTGAAATTTTCGTTCCAGAGTCATGGGACTTTGAGTATCTAAAAAAAACTTGAAATTGCAATTTTCGTCCACATGTCTTACTCTAACTAGAGAACACTCTGAACATTTTTCTTGAAACTTTGCAGGATTGTTGGATATGACGAAAGAAGGCTCCCTTAGTCGTTTGATTTTTCGTTCCAGAGTTATGGGACTTTGATTATTTCAAAAAAGCTTGAAATTGCAATTTTCATCCACATGTCGTACTCCAACTAGAGAACGCTGTGATAATTGTTCTTGAAACTTTGCAGGATTGTTGGCTATGACGAGAGGAAGCTGCCTATCATTTTATATTGTTGATGGATTTTTCGTTACAGAGTTATGAAACTTTGATTATTAAAAAAAGCATGAATTACCATTTTCATCCACACGTCATATTCTAGAAGGCTTTATTCATTTTTCTTCAAACTTTGCAAGATTGTTGGACATAACAGAAGAAAGTTCCCTATCGTTTTATTTTGTGGAAGGATTTTTTGTTCCAGGACTTTGAATATTTCAAAAAAGTATGAAATTGCAATTTCTGTCTACACATTGATATTATTTTATTTTAAGACATCACTAGACCAAAAAGCCAGGGTGAGCTTTTGCCATCACTTGGCGTCCGTCGTCCGTCGGTCCGTCGTAAACTTTTCATTCAAAGATCTTCCCCTCTGACACCACTAGGCCAATTGGGACCAAACTTGGTCACAATAGTCGTTGGGTGGTCCCCTTTAAAAATTGTATCCGGCATGTCCGTACCTAATCCAAGATGGCCGCCAGCGGGGAACATAGTTTTAACATTGGACCCTATGGAAAAGACATTCAAAGATCTTCT
>MJUU01051940.1:35928-48370 GCA_002080025.1 Modiolus philippinarum | reverse complement strand
GGAAATAACATTCAAAGATCTTCTTCTCAGAAACTACCAGTCCAATTATAACCAAACTTAGTCATAATGGTCCTTAGATGGTCCCTTCCAAAAAAGGTATCCGGCAAGTCCGTACCTAATCCAACATGGCCGCAAGCGGGGAACATAGTTTTAATATTGGACCCTATGGAAATAACATTCAAAGATCTTCTTCTCAGAAACTACCAGTCCAATTATAACCAAACTTAGTCAGAATGGTCCTTAGATGGTCCCTTCCAAAAAGGTATCCGGCAAGTCCGTACCTAATCCAAGATGGCCACCAGCGGAGAACATAGTTATCATTGGGCCCTATGGGAAAGACATTCAAAGATCTTCTTCTCTGAATCTACAAGTCCAGTTATAACCAAACTTTAAGGGGGTAGACCTGGGGAAGCCTAAAATTTTCCACTGTTTTAATTTTCTTAATATTTTCAGAATTAAAACTACACATGTTCATGTCGACTTTCAGCAATTTTCAACAATTTTTACCGTCCCGTTTTATGTCTAATGGTCATCAAAGATACCCTGTTTCCTCATATTATTTGGTCCATTCAGGACTTCATTGTGGTGTATAAAATTGGCTCTAATTAAATTTGTATTTGATTTAAAATTATTTTAAATGCAAAATTCTTTAGTTTAGACATGTGTGAAAGTTAGCATGAATAATGATAGTATATTTAACTAGTTTGAACTGTAATACATGGCTGTTCTGAATAATATAGGCTGAAATTTTTACTCTATTTTGATCACTATGAAACACGTCTTGTAAAAAATTTTGTCGCTTAATTTTCACCAAAAACTGAGAATAGAAAGAAAACTAGCATATATAAGATATAATAAAATTTTAGAAAATTCTACCGTCCCATTTTTCCTTAATTTAGGAAAAAGTGGGTAAAAATCAATAAAATTGCCAAATCTGTGCTATAAATTACCTCCCTTGGAAGAAATCTGACTTTTACATATTTTCATTTCTTTGGATAGCATTGCAAAAAAGTAGAGTAAAATGCACTCATTATAAATAATCGGATGTTGGATATTTGTTTTCATTACAAAATTAATATTTATTTGCTGTGTGGAAAAAGTTTTACAATTTTAAAATTTTGATAATACCTATTGTAATGATTCTAATAGTTTGTGTAAGTAATTGAAAAGTGAAAAACAGAGTTATCTCCTCCTACTCCAGGTCTACCCCCTTAATACAATTGTCCTTAGATGGTCTCTTCTTAAAAAGGTATCAGACAGGTCCGTACCTAATCCAAGATGGCTGCCAGCGGGGAACATAGTTTTAACATTGGACCCTATTGAAAAGCATTCAAAGATTTCCTTCTCAGAAACATCCAGTCCAATAATAATCAAACTTAGAGACAATGGTCCTTAGTTTTGATTTTTTTTTTTTGAATTGTGGTCTGAATGTTTCAATTTCAGCACAATATATTACCATGATTATAAGGGGAACCCCTGCCAAAAATTTTTTTAAATGTTGTTCTGTTATGGGTTGTAATGGATGGTGGGTCTTTCAATTGCCATGGAAACCAAACAAGAATACTGTAATTTTAGGGAAAAAAGTATTCTGCTAAATGTTTTGTTTTTCCTATTGGAAATGCCTTTTATCTATGTCAGCCATGGTCCAGGTGAGCGATACAGGCTCTTGAGAGCCTCTTGTTGACTGTTTAACATCACATGAAATAATTGATGCATATCAGAAGTCCCTTGTCATGTTTGTTCATATGAAGTTTTTAATTTCAAGAATCATTTAATGACTTTGCTTTAAAGTGAGGACATGCGTATCATGCGCTCTTGGTGCAGCTGTTTACTGAATTTTCATTTGAATTGTGGTCTGAATGTTTTAATTTCAGCTATATGTATTACCTTGATTATAAGGGGAACCCCTGCCAAATTTTTTTTTTGAATGGTGTTCTGTTATGCGTTGTAATGGATGATGGGGCTTTCGGTTGCCATGGAAACCAAACAACAACGCTGTAATTTTAGGAAAAAAAGTATTCTGCTTAATTTTGTGTTTTGTTTTTGAATCGATTCGAAGTTCAGGGTCAGGAAAGGTCACAGTAACCCAAAATAGAGTTATATATTGAAATGTCAAAACATAAAACTAGAAAATAGGCCCTCGTGAATTCTTAGAATTTTCGATATTAGGTAGGAAAGATAATAAATAGACAATTTTAGAAATATCTGTGTCTTCACATTAAATTGGTCATATAATATTTGAAATATAATATTTGAAGTTGCAACTCAGCTTGTGCAACCTTGTGCCATTTAAATTTTCTTACATACTGTAGGTACCAATAATTATAATGTTTCTATTCCCTTTTTATACCCTGCCACACGAAATGGCGATGTATTATGTGATACCCTTAGTCGTGTGTCTGTCCGTCCGTCCATCCCCCGAAGGGATCCGACAGATAACTTGTGAACGAAATACCACAAGATCTTCAAACTTGGTATGCAAGTTGTTTACCACAAAATCAGGTCAAGTTCTATTTTGGGTTCCGAGGTCCAAGGGGTTCTGGAGTTATGCCCCTTGAAACTTTAAAATTTAGCGAATTATGGGGTTTCCAACTGATAACTTGTGAACGAAATAACTCAAGGTCTTCAAACTTGGTATGTAAGTTGTTAACCACAAAACTCAGGTCATATTCGATTTTCGGTTTGCGAGGTCCAAGAGGTTCTGGAGTTATGCCCCTTTAAACTTTGAAATTTTACGAATTTTAGGGTTTCTGACTGATAACTTGTGAACGAAATAACACAAGGTCTTCAAACTTGGTATGTAAATTGTTTATCAAAAAAATCAGGTCAAGTTCGATTTTGGGTTCCCAGGTCCAAGGGGTTCTGGAGTTATGCCCCTTTAAACTTGTAAATTTTTGCAAATTTTAGGGTTTTGTACTGATAACTTGTGAATGAAATAACATACTGTCTTCAAACATGGTATGTAAATTGTTTACTAGAAAACACAGGCCAAGTATAATTTTGGGTTCAGCGGTACACATCGTTGTAGAGTTATGCCCCTTTTCACTTAGAAATTTTGTGAAACGTGGCAGGGTATCATGTAATCCACCATTACTATTTTCTTCTTTTGCAGATGCATTCAACACGACAAAAAGATTTTCATCAAGTTTTGTTGCTACTTCTATCCACACTTCAAAATAATAATGATCTGACAATTACAGCACATAATGTATCTAATATAGTTGACCAGTATTCATTGCCATCTCCAGTTACATCATTGTCATCAAATCATTCAATTGACCAATATGCTAAAAGTTTCATGCCAACTGATATACCAAATGACTTAATCCCAATTGTATGCACATCTGATGGCAATTGTTTCTTTAACGCAGTTTCCATTCTGTTGTTTGTTGTGAACACTGAATTACGTGTTAGAACTGCCTTAGCTTTGATTCAACTTAAATCTTAATTTACAAATCCTACCAGCCCTGCTATACGTGAACTAATACACGAGCAGATGATATTATATGTCCCTTTTGGAAGCAAAGACCATGTGATATCAACCAATACCATTATAAATAGTCAAATTGATATGGTGTTTGATGATGAACTCTTAACAACATTAAGGCATGGTCAAGTATGTGGCAAATGTTAGGATTAACAGCTTCAATTCAAATGCCAATATGCTCTGTATTTCCAAATTACAACACAAGACATCGTCATTTATTCCATAAAATTGTTATGTCAATGATAACTTTACAACCATCAATGTTTATCTTGCCAGTTATGTGGAGTGGTTACTTAATGGGAAATACATTTAAAGCTAACCACTTTGTCCCTTTAGTACCAACCCAGTTCTTAAGCATTCAACATTGTATGGATCAAAATTTAAATTGCGTAAGTCACCCGCAAGCAAACAATCATCAACAACTGACAAGCATGATAAGTGAAAGAATTTCTGAAATCCCAATAGAAAGCACACAATTTAAAATAGAAGAGGATAAAAATAAATGTTGCTCAATCACTAAATTATTCCTTGGATATACAAATATGTATGAACACTAAAGTTAAAGTTAATTTCACAAGTTCATGCATACATGAATATGGTTCTGCTGCCATCAGGGGGACAACATGGTTTGATAGGCCAGTCAATAAATCTACCAGTGCCTATACAAACAATTTGTGCAAATATACCCCGTACTGATGTTGTAAACCCACTGATTAAGATTTATGCAGCAAAAAATGATAATTACTATGAAATCATTGATGTAACTAAAGTCAATACTGCACTGGCATGGCTAAGAAAAAACAATATTCTTTATGACAATGTTGAGTGTATTCCATCAATGAAACAATTAGTGAAACATTGACTGCTGAAGAAAACACAGATGTACACATTTCAGATTTGAATTTAGGAGAGTTAGAGTTCCAAGAAATGTCTTTTATCCCATTAGACTACCAATTTAACAAATCAAACAAAGAATCACTGTTACAGTACAAAATAACTCCAATAAATATATTTGTTTCACCCCATTTAGAAGAGTTGGTTTTTCCGCATTTATACCCATTTGGTTCTCACGGATACAAACATGTAAGACCACAAGACATATCAGAATGACAATACTTTAAATGTCGTTTACTTAACAAGGATAACAGATGGTCATCCAATCCACAATACATCTTCTGGGCACTTCACAATTTTGAACAATCAAGACTTCAAGCTGAAATTTCTACAGCAATACGGAAACGAACATCAACTGGACAAAGTGATATTACTGTACAGGATGTTACAAATGCAATAAATATTGATAAAAACACAGACAACTACATGTTTATCAAAAATATGCGTGGAACTGCAGCATATTGGAAATGTGAATTGTCAAAATTAATATCCAAAATTAGAACTTTAGGACCTCCAACATTTTTTGTTTCTTTGAGTGCAAATGACATTCATAGGGAAGACAACATAAAGTTCATAAATCTAAACTTATCTGCACAGGAAATCACAAATATGACATACATGGAAATGACCCATCATCTCAGAAAAAATCCAATTGCAAGCTCTATTCACTTCTCTAATCGGTGGCAAGCATTTCTGCATCATTATCTATTGCAAAAGAACATCCCGTTGGTAACATCACAGATTACTACGCCAGAAAAGAATTTCAGGCTCGTGGTAGTCCACATGTACACATTTTGTTGTGGATCGCAGACGCTCCAAATCTTGAAAACGATGAAGACAGAGACTATATTGTACCATTCATTGAAAAATATATTTCAGGGCAACTACCAACAGATGATCAACCAGAATTGCAACGACTTGTAAAATCACTTCAAATACATTCACACACTAAATCATGCCAGAAATATAAAAAGGTGTCCTGTCGTTTTGATNACAAAACAAGATTAAAAACTGAACTTGACACTGGATCTAAAGCACGCTTCTATATATTAAAAAGAACACAAGATGATTTATACATTAATCCATATAACAAAGATCTACTCTTGAACTGGCAAGCCAATATGGATATACAATTCGTGGGATCCATGTATGCCGAAGCAAAGTACTTTTGCGCTTACATATGTAAAAACGAGCCATTTGAATTCCGCTAACAGATAGCAAAATGCATTCGTCAAATGCCACCAAATTCATCTCAGCGAAAACTGATGTCAAAAATTGGAAATGTTCTTCTCACTCATAGAACAATTGGTCTCCAAGAAACTGCTTTCAGAATTTTAGGACTTAGTATGGTGTACACTTCAAGAGATTCAGTATATGTAGATGTTTATCTTCCCGATAATCGATATTGTCTTCTTTAACCAAAAAGGGACCTCGAACAATTGCCAGACACAAGTACAAATATATTCATGGAAGGATTCACACAATATTATCAACATCGTCCTAAAGATGAATTGTTTTCACAAATGTGTCTAGCAGAGTTAATGACTAACTACAAATTGACAACTACAATTCCTAAATCACAAAAGGCATTACCAAGATACACATTTAGTGTGAATGGAAAGAAAAAAATTGTGATGCAACGTTCAAAGCGTGCATGTTTAAGGTGTTACATACCTGACATTCTAAGCAATCCAGAGGGATATTATTTCAGCTTACTATATCTCTTCCTGTCCTTTTATAATGAAACAGAATTACTGTCTCCATACAAAACCTACATGGATGCATTCATTCATAAACAGCAGTATCTAAATCAAGAACTACTACACTTGACAAACATGTCTAAAAAATTTGACACTGCTGTGAAACACTTAATAGATCTAGATAGGGATGTCATGGAAGATATAGGATGCATAACAGCACCAGCAAATCAATTGGCAAATAATGTTGCATCAGAGGAGGGAGTATCTGAAATCAACAATATATTTTCTTTTGACATTTTAAAAGAAAACAATACACCAGAAGATAGCACTCATAAAGATTTCAATGCTGAGATGTTAAAAAACTAGCCAAATTAACAATGACAAAAGATGAGTACCAAGAGAAAATTTCACAACTGGCATCATCATAGAAAGAAATTTTTCAACACATACACGAACAAAGTCAAGCAACTACCAACAAGATGCATCTTTTCATCAGTGGAGGTGCAGGTACAGGAAAATCCTTTCTTCTTCATTTACTGAGAGAACACTTTCTAAGACTCAATACTAATACATATCCAAATGTTGTAGTGGTAGCACCGACAGGAGTGGCAGCATACAATATTACAGGGCATACCATACACACGTTGTTACAACTTCCGACACAAGATCGCTCAAATGCAGCATATCATCCATTATCAGCCAAAAGCTTTAAATTTTTGTCAGAAATGTTTAAGTATGTAAACTACATCATAATTGATGAAATCAGTATGGTGAGTTATAACACTCTGGAACACATTCACTTACGTCTATGTGAAGTAAAGGGTCATTACCTTAAACCAAATGTATACTTTGGCAACATTCATGTAATAGCATTTGGAGATTTATATCAGCTACCACCAGCTTATGGCAGTCAACTCCACAACAGTTCATTTATGGAAAGACTTACTGTTTGAATTGAGAGAAAGTAAGAGACAATCAAAAGACCCCAATATGCCAAATTGCTCAATAGCGTTAGAACAGGCGAACAAACAAAAGAAGATATTAAAATCCTCCAACCTCGTTTTATTTCCCCAAAAGCTGACATCACTTCTATATTACACATTTTCTCACTCAAAGAAGACAGAAATATACACAATGAAAATATGATGCAAATGATAAGCCAACATAAAGTAATATATGAAATTAAAGCCATACACAATGTCCCTGATAGTTACATACCAAAAGATGATCAAAAATATGCGAGCATTCCATATAAACTTACACTTTGTCAAAATGCCAGAGTGATGCTAATAAGAAACATTGATACTTCATCCGGACTTGTTAATGGTGCACAAGGAAAGTACACTCTATAGAATTGCAAAATGAAGAAATTAATATGCCTAGATGTGTAAATGTATTATTTGATGACACAAATATTTTCCCAGCTATACCAAACATGAAAAATGAACCAATAGGCATAAGACCTATAACTGTAACATTCCTTGGCAATAACAACAAATATGTTACTAGAACCCAGATACCATTGATTCTATCATTTGGAACAACCATACATAAAGTCCAAAGACTAACGCTTTCAAATTCTGTTTGCGATATTGGTCCGTCAATTTTCAGAGGAGGAATGGCTTATGTTACATTGAGTCGTGTTTCAAGATTAGGAGATCTATATTTGACTAAATTATGTCCACCCAGAATTTATCCTACTAAAAGTGTCACTCAAGAAATGGAACGTCTACGTAACAGAAAAAACTAGTAAAGCAAATGATCGGGACGACTCAAACAAATAAGACATAGCATCCTGCAATATTGAAATATTTTGTTTTTGTTTTTTTTTAACCTGAAACTTGAAATGACAATGACTTAAGCATAATTCAATATTATTAATGTTTTCAGCTCACCTGGTTATAGCCATAGTGAGCTTTTGCCATCACTTGGAGTTCGTCATCTGTCACGCTAACTTTTCTTTCTGAAACCACTGCGCCAATTAAATCCAAATTTAGTCACAATAGTCCTTTTGTGGTCCTCTTCGAAGTTTGTTTTAAAGATTCTCAAGACATTTGAACAATTTAACCAATTTTGTAACAATAGTCCTAAGATAGTCCCCTTCAAAGTTTGTGATTTTTCATCACTGTACCTCATCCAAAATGGCTGCCAGCAGTAAATCTAATTTAACATGTGACACTATGTTAAATGCATTCTAAGATCTGCCTTATTGAAAAGTGATGGTCTAGATGAGCAATACAGGCCTTCCAAAACCTCTTCTTAGTCGAAGGTCTACAAAGTGTTCCAAAGCATGATACTTTCTTACTTTTTAACATTTTCTTTAAAAATTAAATACTATTTGGAATTTAACCCAAAAAATTAATAAGTGTTATACGATTTATTTGAATATGCCCTTGTTTGGTAATTTTACATATATTAGTATTAGTTTTTGTTAGGTAACCTGGCTAAAGCCAGTGAGCTTTTGTCAGCACTTGGTGTCCGTCATCTGTCGTTAACTTTTCATTCAAAGATGTTTTCTTCTGAAACCACTTGGCTAATTTAAACTAAATTTTGTCACAAAGGTTTTTGTATTCACAACTTCAAAGTTTGTAATTTTTCTGACCGTACCTCATCCAAGATGGCCGCTAGTGTCGAACATAGGTTATGATAAGACCCTATGAGAAATGCATTCAAGGATCTTCTCCAAAAACTGATTGAGCAATTTTAACCAAATCTAGTCACAATAGCCCTTGGATTCTCCCCTTCAAAAGTCATTGGATTCTCCCCTTCAAAGTTTGTGAATTTTATAAACGTATATAATCCAAAACCGCCGCTAGTGTGGAACATAATTTAACATAGGACCCTATGGAAAACGCATTCAAGGATCTTCTCCTGAAACTGCTTGAACAATTTTAACCAAATTTAGCCACAATAGTCCTTGGATGACCCTTCAAATGTTGTGATTTTTATGATATATCTCATCCAAGATGGCTCCCAACAGGGAACATAGGTGGTTCCCTTCAAAGTTTGTGATTTCTATTACCATACCTCATCCAAGATGGCCTTCAATAGTGAACACAGTTTAGCATAGTATCCTCTGACAAAAACATTCAAAGATCTACCACTCGGAACCACATGATCAATTACAAACAAACTCGGTCACAACAACATTTGTTGGTCATGTTTATGTTTTTTTTTTAAATGACACCCAGCAGGCAATATAATTAAACAAAGGACTGTACTGAATTGTTGAAAGCTGATGGTCCACGTCAGCTTTACAGGCTATTCACAGCCTCTTGTTAAACACACTTGTCCTAAAAGGCCATATGAACATTTGCCATCACTTGACATCCGAAACTGTATATATAGCGATTAAACAATCGAGTATCATTGGATATGGATTTAATCATATCCTTTCTTGTTATATATGAATTGTTCCTGTTTTAAAATGTGATTTTTTTCTTTCTTTTATTTTTCATAACTTATTTATATTAACAGTTTTCGTTACCTTTTCCATGAAATTAAACTAAAATGTATAACAAAGTTTCAGCTCAGACTTTTTCTCCTGTGACCTTTTTTCCTACAAAATTTGTGACTTTATTTCCTGTTACTTTTTTCCGTTTACCGGATATTCCAGGATATTTTTTAGGATATTCCAAACTTTGTGGTAAGGGCTTAGACTACAGAACTACCCTAGGTGGTGGATAGGCTACTGTCCTGTCTATGCGGGGTATCATAATACGTCATACGATACAATGAAAGTCGAAAAAAGATAGTTTACGCCTATATATATGTATCAAGTAACGTACACTGAGTGTCAAAAATATTTCACCTATTTATCGCATGAGACGTACAATGA
The DNA here is from genome assembly GCA_002080025.1 of Modiolus philippinarum. Lineage (NCBI taxonomy): Eukaryota > Metazoa > Mollusca > Bivalvia > Mytilida > Modiolidae > Modiolus > Modiolus philippinarum. Next base: position 38,451 of record MJUU01051940.1, on the reverse strand, counting down.
GTGGCAAAAATATTTTACTTGTAACGACATCAAGGAAAAGTAGTCAATTCCCAGTTTTAATCAATCAAATTTAATTTGTTAAAATAAGGCATTCACGAAGAAAATCCAATTTCGAAAAGGCAATGTATTGTGCAAAAGCGTAAATGAAATGATGCACGACATCCTTCATTAAATTAATGATATTATGGGCATATTCGCTGTGACGTCACAGCATCGAAATATTTACCTGTAGACTCTTTAAGTAAGTAAGTAAAACTTTATTTGAAATTCGGTATTCAGTATAACATAATAACACAAGCTCTGTAGAGCTTTTTACCGAATATAAAAACATATACATAACAACAACAAAAAAAAACACATTGCATGCAAATAAAAATACAAAGAACATAGTAAATAATACTACATAGTAAGAAGTCAATGATGTATTGATTTACATTTGAATTAAAATGCATTAAAAACTAAAAATACTATGAGAATTTCATTTGAATCTAAAACCCCTTTTGGTTGGTAAGAAACCATAATCATTATTTAGAGTCATAAAAGTGTCATTTTCAATTAACCGGTATGGAATTGTGCTTAGAGTTAATTTGATAACATTTTTTTTTATCTAAATGGAAGACATTTTTCAGTTACACACTATATAAAAATATTCGATGTGTGATTATTTTTATATCATCTAATTGATGTATTTTGATAGCATTCAAAGTTTTCACATTTTTCAAATGTTTGAAATACACATGTAAAATTATTCAGAGGAAATTTAGAAAAGTAAATTTGTAGAAAAAATATTAAACTCGAGGTTTAGAAGGCATTTTACAGATCAAAAGTCGGACTAGTATGTAAAAAAGATACTTGAACATTACAATTTTGTGTCATTACTATACAATACAATTTATTGTTGAAATGCAATTTTGCCATCCCCAAAAATTATTTTTGTGACGTCACTGACTGGATTCGCAAACAAGCCTATGGTATTATGTATCATTAATATATTTGAAATGGGCATTAATAGCGTTTTTCATTAATAATAAAAACTTGCATTTGGTATTGTAATGCTTGGTTTTTTTTATATTTATTTGAATGCGACATTGAATTTTACAAGAAAGAGGCAGATTAAATCGTTTCATTATTCGCATGTTACTCTGCATCAATAATTCTTCCGCAGCAAAAACCATAATCCTTGGTCAATCAAAAATTTAAAATATGTATTAACAACATATTGTATCAATAAGCTTGTCGGCATAGGCACTATCTGTTCTCGCATTTCCACAAATGACAAATGTCTGAAGGCTTGATACAATTTTAAAATCGATATCTTTTCAACGTCGCTTGTCTAATGTTTCCATCCACCCCCTTCTTCCTGCAAAAGAAATTAAATAATAATAAGGCCAAATAAAAAAATGGGTGTAGTACCGGTCACCCCTCTGAAAAAAATAGGGTTGGTAGGGATTTTATTTTTTTTTATTTTTTTTAATCATATATAATACTTAACATGCAAATGCATTGTAACCTATGATATAAAACCATGTATTATCCACAAATCTTTACCCTAAAAATGATTTAGCGATAGGGGTGTGGATACTTAAGATTTGTCCAAGTTCCCAGATGATTGATTTTTAGTCTCAGATCAAGCCAAACGATCGTTCTTAACAATATGGGACTTGATAAATACTATGGGTTATGAAGTGGAAAATTCCTAGGAGTTATAAAGAGAAGGTATATTTCCACCAAAATTTATATTTTCACATCATAATCTCGAATATTTCAACAGCCGCCATAACTTTTTTTTGAGGATGTCAAGAAACCATGTGATCGGTGAAGTGTCGATATAGCTGACAATATATGCTATTTATATCACATTGACTCTTGACAATAGTTTATTCATAACAGATGTAAAAGAAGATGTTTGAGTCTCCTTTAAATTTATCCCGCAACAGTTTAATAGGCTTTGAAGCCTCTGAAGTATTAAATACAGTCCGCGCCGAACTCGTTCCGAATTTATGATTGCACGAAAACTTCCTGATGGGAAATAACTTCAATTTTCGCGGCGTTTGAGCTCGTTTCTCATCAAATACTTCATAAAAAGGTTCCGATATAGTAAATAAAAACTCTGCTAGTTGGTAAACTATGATTATACCGATTTACAGTTTCAAAATAACCACGATCTCGCCGCTGATCTCTACTTAAACTTTGTCAATCAAAATTGGCCATAAAAACTAGGGTCGGTCGTTTTATTTCTATTTTTTTTTTTACTTTTTGGGTGAAAAAACGTCTAGGGTCGGCAGGAAAAAATAGGGTCGGTCGGGGTACCGGAACCACACCTATTTTTTTATTTGGCCTAACTATGCTTTTGACAGGAATCGCATTAGATGCAGAGACTTTAGCAGCAATAGGACTGAACATGTTTAGCATCATGATGTGAGAAAAAAATAAATTCGCAAACATTTTACTATCTTGAAAATAATAAGTGTGTTGATTGTTCTTTTCACCGTAGTTGTGTGTGTGTTTTTTTTTTTTTTTTTT
>MJUU01051940.1:5559-35918 GCA_002080025.1 Modiolus philippinarum | reverse complement strand
TTTTTTTTTCAGTTTATTTAACACTTTATGCGAGTATGCACACTCTCTAGCTGTTAGGAAATTTATGTTAACTGGTAGAAAATGGATGTGGGTGGAACAGCAATCTGGGAATCTGATGTGAGAAGTTTTCACATGCACACGACTGCTCAACAATTAATTTCTGATATATGAAGTTTTCGATGCTTACTTAACATGCACCCGATTTTTCAACAATAGACCATATCCAAGTTCATGGTCTGCACTCCCTAATTTATACTTTTAGACTGATCCCGGTGTGGACAAAAACTGGTTCCCGATTCCTTGTTGTAATGAGCACTAAGGAAAATAGAAATATTCTAACGTCATTTTTTCAAAAAAGGAATTATTTTTGAGAGAATCAAAGTTGCCAACATGAGAAGCAACAGGAGTAAAACATTTTGGAACATTTCATTAGAGATATGGTCAAAGGAAATAAAATATTTCTGTCAGTGACAGGCAACGGATTTCATGGTTCTTAAGTAAAATAAATGATAGTATAAAAGATTGATTGATTGATTGAATATTGTTTAACGTCTACTCAGCAATATTTCAGCTATATCAAGACGAGAACAAGTTTGTTATTAAATAATCATTTTGGGGTATGGAAAGGGCCATGGGACGGGAAATTCTGACTGCCACTGGAAAAGTAGGGTGAAATCGTCAAGGGCGGGGAATTTAGCCTTGTAGCCGATCAACNATTTTTATACCAGATGATTTTTAAGATTCAATAATCAGCACAAAATAACTTAAGATGAATTCAACATAGATCTGTTTGAATAAAACACCTACTTTGAAGTCTTGAATATTTGTGGTTGTCCACATCCAAGAAAGATAACTCTTACAAAGTGATAAATTAGGGAGTGCAAACCAGATCCTACCATGAACCTGGATATCACCTATTAACTGCTGATATGTAAAGTTACAATGTTTAACATGCACCCGATTTTTCAACAATTACATGCTGATATGTTAAGTTTCAATGCTTAACATGCACCCGATTACTAAACAATTAAATGCTGATGTGTGCAGTTTTCAATTTTTAAAATGCGTCTGATTGTTCAACATTCAAATGCTGATATGCTGAAATTTTCAATGTTTAACATGCACCCGGTTGATCAACAATTACATGCTTATATGCTGAAGTTTCTATTTTTCGTTTAATAGAAAACATAGAACTTTTTTTTTTACTAAACTGCTCATGTTATAATGCTGTTTGTGTAGCGATTGTGTGACGTTTTTGCGGGCATGCCGCTTTTAAAATGTTGAAAATGATCGAAGAAAGTGTTCTTATATTTTATAATCAATCCTACTTTTTTCCTCTTTTCGTTTGGAAGTGGATGCTTCTACCAGCATAAATGATCTTCCTGTCACTTCTTTCCATTTCTTTGCGACAGGTTTTAAGCCCTGCCTCGTCTTCATTGTTGTTGATTAAGTTGACTACCCTCCTTGACAGTTGTGAAAGAATAAGGTTAAAACATTTCGTCAAACATGGGATATAGTGTCAATTTTCCAATGTTAAAAACAAATTAAGCGTTACTTAGTACTCTGTTGCTTTCGCATAGAAGTAGGTATGTTTGTAAATTGTGGCATGCGATTGTAGTTCCTAGCCACTGTAGGTGTTTGCTGTTATCCTGTTTTTGTAATTTTAGTCATATTTTAATCCAATTAAAACAAAGATAATTATTTTCAAAATCCTGATTTCCAGATTGTATTAATCGAAACACCCCCTTTTTTAACTCCGGGGTTCACAAGCATAACGCTCTGACATAATCGAACAGGAATGTTTCTGGTGAAATTCAATTTATGCAGAGAGTAAATTTGTTACTAACCCTTCTGCTCGCGATGATTTGTGTTTAGAATTTAAAGTCTATATACCATCAAAACTGTTGTGGTATAGTATTGGCCTATGGAATACGCGTCACATTTGTGGTGAATAGAAAGATATTATCGAATTTGGCTATTTTCTATACAATACAAATGTATTATGGCAGAGATATCACACATACATCATTCATATGAAATTTAAAACCATCTGCACATTGTGATGGTCTAGTACAAAACAAACAAATTACTGAATAAAATACCTGCGGTGACAGTAGCAGAACTAGTGGCACTATGACAAGGTAAACTAGGTGTTGAGGTACTTGTCAAATTGGCTGTAGTTGTTACGGACTCCAAAACTTGTCCACGAGGAGCACCCACAATATTGGCTTTGATACAGGAAATTGTATGAACAGTCGGGCCGTATTTAAATTATCTGGCTTTCCTGTAGGAGGAATAACGTCCTTGATAGTATCTCTTGAAAAATCAAAATAAAACGTTTACAGTCTCCTTTGAGTAAATTTAAATCTGTACGTTCATAACATAAACTTGAGCAATAAAAAGCAAGAATATCTAATTCAACCAATTTAAAAAAAAAATTTGTCATATCCCAAAAATTTGCTTTATACAACTCAAAAGGTCACCACCAACATAAACTCATAAAATTGAAACCATACAAAACCAATTCTCATAAATTTGAAGCACAAATTTTTATTTATTTTTTAATTCCTCAAAAAAAGATAATAAGAGTATAAGTATATATATAATTATAGTAAGAATATTATGTAGTAATAAATTATTTTTCACTCTACAAACTTATAAGCCTATGCTAAGCCTAGCCTTAAATGACACAATTGTTATTATTTTTTTTTTCTTTTTTATATTACATGAAAATTACCTGTTAGGCTTTCAAATTCCTGGTGCAGCTCATTAAGGGTATAATTCTCAATAGGATGGCCTCTTTTTAACCTGGCCAATTCAGGCAATCACAAAGTCTCATCCAGCACCTTCACTTGATGTTCGATAAAAATATACACTGGTGAAGCAGAGCGAAGACATGCTCACCTCCAAGTCACTATCGTCCTCAGTTGCTTCATCCAGGACGATAAAGTCCTCCTACTTGTCTTCAAGGGTATAATTTTCAATAGGATGGCCTCTTTTTAACCTGGCCAATTCAGGCAATCGCAAACTCTCATCCAGCACCATCACTTGATTGATTACTGGAATGAGAGACTTTCAAATTAAACAATGCCGAGCTTTAAGAATCTGAGCATTGGTGGTGGGTACTGCCATGGTTTACAACAAAACAAACAGAGGTGAATTCAAAGTATGAAACAGTTCGATAAAAATATACACTGGTGAAGCAGAGCGAAGACATGCTCTCCTCCAAGTCACTATCATCCTCAGTTGCTTCATCCAGGACGATAAAGTCCTACTTGTCTTCAAGGGTATAATTTTCAATAGGATGGCCTCTTTTTAACCTGGCCAATTCAGGCAATCGCAAACTCTCATCCAGCACCTGAGCATTGGTGGTGAGAACTGCCATGGTCTACAACAAAACAAACAGAGGTGAATTCAAAGTATGAAACAGTTCGATAAAATATACACTGGTGAAGCAGAGCGAAGACATGCTCTCCGAGTCACTATCGTCCTCAATTGCTTCATCCAGGACGATAATGTCCTCCTACTTGTCTTCTTCCGCACAAGCGGGGATCAACTGGACTATCTGTCTGGTATCCACTTCCTCTTGTGACATTGGTAGGTCTTTACAATACCTAGGGCCATATTCCCTGAAGGTGCAATTCCTTAACACTTCACTTTGATCTCCTGTCAGGTAGGTCAGGATAGATGCCATCACTCTCCAGTGCAACATCACGCCACTGAATTGACTGAACGGATGGAGTTATACTGCTTACACCCCCAGCCCATCTGCCGATGTGTGCTGCATATCGTGTCTAATGAAGCAGTGGACTGGGATGGTTATGCGGCGCCTAAGGCCACATAGCAGACGGCCAAGGCAATTCTCAACATCTTCCAACCATTTAGCAACTGTTATCACGACATTTCCAAAGTATAATATTCCTCAGCCCCTTCCAACTCCCTTGCAGTCTGTTCACTGAATACAGGTGAGATGTGTGCCCTGAAAACATGCCTTGTCAAGGTCCTTGTATAATTTTGAAATAAAAATCAAAATGCAAAAATTCTGAAAATTTTACGGAAAAAGGGGCTATTACTCCAAGAAGGGTTTTCAGATTTTCTTAAAAATTGCACAGTAGGTAGATCTCATCATGCTTATCATTTTAACACATGTCGGATTTTTGATAGCTGTAACGGTATTCGAGTTATTGGCCAAAATCTGCAATTTACCCCTATGTTCTATTTTTAGCAATGGTTGCCATGTTGTTTGACCAGCCGACTAAACGAACACAATTTTGTAACTGCATATCCTGGTGATGCTTCAGGCCAAGAATCAGCAGTTTCAGAGGAGAAGATTTTTTAAATTGTTGACGGACGGACGACTTATGCAAAGTGATGGCAAAAGCTCACGTGGCCTTTTAGGCCAGGTGAGCTAAAACAATTTATTGCTCCATATCTATTAAGCCTACTTGCACCAAAGAATTTTGTTAGATGTAAACCAATGTTTGAAATGCTCATTTTTGGACCCTCATGCATAAATTTGGATCAAATTTTCACTTAGCATACCATCTACTTTTAGAAAATATCATTTTTCACACCAAAATTTGAAACTATGCAGAAGTGTTTGGAGAAACTACAGCCTGTGGATCTCTATATTTCTAACCATTGTGTAGGCTTTTCATTGTTTAGTTTCACGGTATAAAGCATTATTACATAATTGGTTTTGAATAATGTTCAAACTTATCTTTTCCCCGGTCAACCACTGAAAAAGTGTCCCACTAAGCATATATTCTTACCCCCCTCCAATATTTGCTGGTACGCTGTGTTTTTACTAATTTTACATCATTTAAAATTCTACAACCTACCTGGATATTTTCTTACTGTCCTATCTTCAATATTTTCTTTGAAATGTTTCTGGATCAACTCTGTGTCATTTGGGCTCCATCTCAAGTAAATATTTAGTATCAAAACAAATGTTTACACAATATGATTATATATTTTATATGGATTTTGACATAGTAACACTAAAATGATAGTTAACATGTCCTACCTCCTTTGACCCTAACACCCCCAAAAAAGTAAAATCTATCCAACAGTCTTTGGTTCCAATTAGCCATGTAGTTTCAGAAGATTTTGACACTTTTTTGTGTAATACTTAAAATTGTGTAAAAAATAAACAACCTGCTATACAACAAAAGTAAACGAAATCAAACCAGAAATCAAGAAACCAGATTGTGCATTGCACATCTATCGTAAGCTTTCTTTACTGCAGTATCACAGATGACTTAAATGTTACTGCTGACTGATAGATGCCAGTCTATTTCATGAAGACAACATTGTTGGACAAAAACAAATGGGACCAAAAGGCACCTAACTGCAAGAAAGATGAGTCCCTGCTACTAGACATTCCTATATTTACCCCCATATACTTCTTTAACAGGGATTTTGATACTAGAAGCACCAAGAATTTATTAAATTTAACTTTTTGGGGTATTTGTATCAGAACTGTTTAAAGATTCAACATCTGCATTCAGTAATTTTGGTTCTCCTTTGCCAGATGGTGTTTCATCATTCCCATTTGAAGATGTTGATTGAATTTCATTCCTACCAGATGTGGGTTGTACTCCATTCTTAGATGTCAGTTGTTCTCCATTCTTAGACGTCAATGGTTCTTCCTTTCCACCAGATGTGGGCTGTACTCCATTCCCAGATGTCAATGGTTCTTCCTTTAGACCAGATGTGAGATGTACTCCATTCCCAGATGTCAGTTGTTCTTCCTTTCCACCAGATGTGGGCTGTACTCCATTCCCAGATGTCAGTTGTTCTTCCTTTCCACCAGATGTGGATTGTACTCCATTCCTAGATGTCAATGGTTCTTCCTTTCCACCAGATGTGGGCTGTACTCCATTCCCAGATGTCAATGGTTCTTCCTTTCCACCAGATGTGGGATGTACTCCATTCCCAGATGTCAGTCGTTCTTCCTTTCCACCAGATGTGCGCTGTACTCCATTCCCAGATGTCAATGGTTCTTCCTTTCCACCAGATGTGGGCTGTACTCCATTCCCAGATGTCAATTGTTCTTCCTTTCCACCAGATGTGGGATGTACTCCATTCCCAGATGTTTCCACCAGATGTAGGCTGTACTCCATTCCCAGATGTCAGTTGTTCTTCCTTTCCACCAGATGTGGGATGTACTCCATTCCCAGATGTCAGTGCTTCTTCTTTTCCACCAGATGTGGGCTATACTCCATTTCCAGATGTCAATGGTTCTTCATTTCCATCAGATATGGGTTTTACTCCATTATCAGATGCCAGTGGTTCTTCATTCTCAGATGTCAGTGGTTCTCCAGACATAGAAACAATTCCTTAATAAGAAAAACCCGGCACCTGAATCGGTTTTCAGGGGCTTCGGCTACAGAGCTGCCGGGCGCGTCCCCAGGTGGTGGATAGGGGAATGCCCTGTCTATGCGGGGTAGTCAGGTCATAATACGGAAAGCCTGACCGCGAACCATTGTAGCCAAACTGTGTCGAGAAACGCCACGCTCCATGCAGTATAAAGACCCCTTCTATATTTCTCTGAAAAGAGCAGACGCACTGGGTGTCGTATGGAAGGCTAAATTTCCTGCCCCTGCCCATTTCTCCAGTTTTCCAGTGGCAGTCAAAAGTCGTTGCCCAGGTTGTCCCTTCCACCTTTATTTTTTTCTTCTGATACTTTCAATTTTTTGAATTGATTAACTTGTTCTCGTCCTGATATAGCTGAAATATTTCTCATTGGACGTTAAACTCTAACTAATCAATCAATTAATAAGAAAAAAATAAATGAAATTATTATACCTTACATAATAGGTAATTGATTCTATTGGTTCAAATAAAGTCACATGACATAAAATAATCTGGATATTTTTCTTGAAATTGACACAAAGGTTGAATAACCTTTACCAAATACTCATGTCCATGGAATATCCTAAATTATTCACCGGTGAATAACCCTTAAATGTATGGTGGTTAACCATGTTTTGTGAAATTTTATAGTATTTTCATAAAAAAAACCCTAAAAATATCGATTTGTATTGATATAATTAAATATAAGGATGTTATCGGTTGGAATTTGGTAGCCTCTGGTTGCAGTTTACTCTGAATTGTCTCCCATTTTAATTACGTCATGATTGTTTGTACACAAATGCCTGAAATTGCGAACAGCTGCCAGGTTTGGCAGTTCAACCGATGAGGATTTGGACCAGCTCCTAGCTAATAAGGACACCGACAACACTAAAAAGGCAACAAAAATGGCATTGGCATGCTTTACGCAATATTCTTTTGACAAATCATGACAGGGAGTTCAACTTCGAAACACGAGAAGCCTTGAAGGGATAAAAGTTTGGCCCGTCTAGGCATTTCCAGAAGGAAATGGATATTGCTATCATTAAAAGCGATAGGTTCATGATTATGTGGGAAAAAACAAAAGAAATGTGTTATTTAGGTTCATTGTTTTGTGAAGATGTTCAGTCTTTCATTACTATGGGCTTAGAGAATGCATTATGTCAACTGTACATGTACTACATTGTAGTAAGTGCGTTCAATTCAGTGGCGGTTCTTCCAAGTCTACCGGAATTAATGGTTTATGAGCAACACCGAATCAAACTTACGGATATAAAAATTGATTTCATAAACAAATAAGGTAAGATTATTTTAAGCAAGGGAACAAAATAAGGAAAGGGTGATTTACCGTCTGATCATGGGTTATCCTGGGACATTAGTTTTCGTGTATTACATATTGTTTTTCCAATGGAAATCATGACGTTATAATCGACACTTAAGCACTTAAGGCCACGAAAACCGATGGCGATGCTCCAAGTATATATGATGTGTCAAACTAGGGTAAATCCAAGATTAGTTCAAGTTTCTCCCAGAGATATCGGTTTTGGGCAAGACTTCGTGTTTGTCGGAACACTGACAATGATATTTCTATTTCATGGTTTCATATTTACTCGATAAAATCCATGAAAACTAAGAAATACGAAGAAAATATGTATAACTAAATGCAAGCGAGACAAGATCACATGCAAAGCAGAATGTGATATCAACAGGGGAAAAAATCAAGTGATTTCATTATTTTACATACATGTACATGTAAATATTTTTTTTTCAAATATTTTATCCATTGTTTGTTCGGTATAATAAAACATTTACGGCCCTCTAAAGAGGTGAATATCTAAAATTGTCAACCTACTAGGGTTATTTCCCTCGGGCTAAAGCCCTCGGGGAAATAACCCTAGTACGATTGACAATTTTAGATATTCACCTCTTCAGAGGGCCGTAATTGTATATTATAGCTCAATTGTGACTGTACTTTTTTCTAAGGTTTCTTCAAATCTCGGGGATAAAATTCTCTTTTCAATACATTTCTTTTACTGCAGATGCTTTTTGCTAAAATAATTAAATTTCTTTTGCTGATCATGTTCCTTGACTCCATTTTTTTTCCTTTTATCCTGCATCTGCGATTCAAAATCAAGTACGAAATGAGCTTTTCGGACAGGTTTCTATGTAATGCATATGTATTCCTTATTATCTAAATCAGTTTTTTTGTCGTTATGTTTTAATTTTCCCTGTAATCAAAACATTGAAAGCTGAAGTGCTTTTGATAGTTGAAGTCTTTGAAATGTAGAAACTCTTTCAAGCAGATAATTTTATCAGTATCTCATGACAATCACTAATGATCAAACAAATTGTCATTCCACTATGACTGGAATATGAAATCGGACAGACAGACGGACAAGGGTAAAACAGTTTAACCCCCTCTCCTACGGAGCGGGGGTATAATTAATGAAGTAAATGAGATGAACTACAGAGCGAAAACCGACACAAAGCGGTGGCAAAAGCTTACTCTGACTATAATTGTATTTCTCAATCCAACTCCTTTTTCAAAGGGAACCACCAATGTACCATTGTGACTTTAATTGAATGCTTATATCCCAAAGAATTCTAAATGCATTTTCAATAAAAACTATTCTAAACACTGGCAGCCTTTTTGGATGAGATACAAACATAAAACTTAGGTAATTTGGGTTTATAACAAAATTACTGAACAGAGTTCATAATCAACAATTACAAAATTTGCCTCATAATGGCAAAAGGAAACAGTAAAAAAATATGAAAAAGAAAGGAAATGGGGTAAATATCAAGGAGACAGCATCCCATATCCAGGTTAAAACGACCCAAACAAAACATCTAGGGGTCACCATATGGTCTTCAGAACAGTGAGGAACCTCACACCATATAGTAAGCCCTAAATGGCCCCGAAAAGGTAAAAAAGTGAATAAATCAATGGAAACAAACCACATCCAATAACCCAAATATCAAGAAACTAAAATTTTTTAAGAAAACAAGGACAAGCCAATGACCAACATATACCTGACTTGGGACAGGCGCAAAAATTGCGGTGGGGTTAAACTCGTTTTCTTGGATCCAAACCCTCCCCCTATGTGTGGTAAATGGCTACAAATAAATACACAAACAGACTCACAGTAAAAATCAAACTAGAAAAAAGTCCAACTTATCAAGACGAGTACCCTTACAATGAAGTACATAAAACATGAAGACAATACACACAGGTACTGTCCGGACAAATGCTCGCAGTTACTGACAGCTAGCTGTTTTTTGTCGAATTGGAAGGAAATGAGCAATCTCTGTAAGAGACTTTCATATATTTTGCCTTTTAAGTGTATTTGTATATGATTCTAAAGTTTAAGAGGGAGATAAAAATGTGACAAGAATAGAATTCCTGGGTCCACCGCCATTCAAGCAATATACTGTATTTGAATATAAATATGAGAAGAGTTTAAAAAGGCACTTGGAAGAAAAGCACTCGGGCCTAGAATCCTACACATGTACTGAACCTAACTATACAAGTACTTTCATCAGAAGAGGTTATATGTATAAACATTGGACTATAAAGCATAAAATCAATGACAGTATTGCCCGCAGAAAGTCTATTTATGCAAAGAGAGAAGATGTTCAACAGCATTGTGAACCATACAATGAGATGAAGACATCAGTGAGGATGATACTATCTTTATTTTGTTGAATGGGCTGTCAGATTCTGCACGTGTTGATTCGGCATTTGATATTGATGATTTCATCGTGGATGATGTTGGCTTCTATGGCAATAATGATGTTCCAGCAGACGGTGACAAAAGTGATGAAAATAGTAAAAACGGAAAAGATTCTGATGATGACTGTGGTAGCAGATCGTAATTCTGACGATGATAAAATGGTGGCCGATTCACAGGATGCATATAGTGTCTTGAAAATAGTAAAAACGTATAAGATTCTGATGATGACGTTATTTGTAACAATGTGGTAGCAGATCGTAATTCTGACGATGATAAAATGGTGGCCGATTCACAGGATGCATATAGTGTCTTTACTTTTGACAGTGATAAAAGTGAACTAGACGAAAATAACAACATTTCTGATGATGTCATTGTTATCAGTGATGATGAACCAAATGATGAAAGATCGTTGGAGCCTTCAATAAGTGTCTGTGTATAACAAACTATTATTCTTACCTTTGAGGGAACAGCAACTTAAGTAGATGGGCAAACTTATTACAGTGATTTCAGTTCTAACTATGATTATTATGAACAGATGATTTAAAGTTCTTATACTTTTCAGTGGGGGTTGTCGCGTCTTGATATCTGTTCTCCGTTCTGTTATAGATCCGCTAATTATGTGCTCCTCCAATTGAATTTCTTGTTATGTAATTTGCTCCTTTCTTTGTATTTAATATTTGAATGATGTTATGTGATTGAGTATGTGCAGACTGGAATAAATAAATTATGCTGATTATTGTTATGATGTTTGTGTAACAAAGGACTTCACGACAGTAAAAGGTGTACTCGACTTATTATTTGTTTACGTGTATATGCCATACTTTACGAACAACATTGTGTAAAGCATACAATTGCACAGTTATTTTGTCGTATAACATAGAATGGAATAAAAAAGATAACAGGAAACACCTACAATGGCCGAAAAACATAGCCACATGCCAGAAAGTAAATAGGAACTGAACAAGAAAAAAACCCACAATAAAAATACAAAAGACAAACATAAACAACGATAGGAACTCGGGACAGCCGGACTTGGTACCGGCACTAGCAAAAGCCAGAGGTAGGGTTAAACCGGTTTATGGGTACCCAAACCTCCCTGTCTGAGTGTCAAAAATATTTAACCCGTAAATCCGGTCCAACGATTTACCGAAAGCGGCGACGATTTACCGAAAAGGACAGAAAAGTACCGATAACTACAGAAAACTACCGACAACGAGATTAAAAAAAAATAAATATGGTATTGTGCAATTTTATTAAGGTGACTTAATTTCGCTGATTTTTTTCAGAAGTAAATATACAAATCTTAAATCTCATACAACGTAGACTGAGTGTCAAAATATTTTACCTGTAACTTGAAAGGACACGCGGCACTAATGTTGTCTTTGAACAAAGAAATATAGCCAATTCCTTTTGTTATCGTATTTATTCAATTGAAAACATCGGCAAGCGAATACCGAAGCAAGAAAAGGAAAGGGGTAATTCTAAAATCATAAATCCAGCATCACGGCAATTCACAGCAACACGAATTGAGACAATATGACAAAGGCAAAACAAATAAACAAAAATGAACAAGAACGCCACAAAACTAAAGCACTAGCAGTGTGAACCCCCTATTAAAACTGAGGTATCATCAGGTGCTCCGGAAGGGTAAGCATGATCTGCTCCGCACGAAATAATTTTATCTCTACAAAAACAAAGAAGAAAACTTCCAATTTAAAAAAAAACTGCAGTGTATTGCACATAAAGTTATTGAAATGTTGTACCACATTTGGCATTAAAATTAATTTCTCTAATGATATGTCGAGTTTCAACCGGTTTTGACCCGTTAGATAAATTCTTTATTCAACGCCCCGTCCTATTTCCCGCCAAATATATTTGGAATACAATTCTCGGTGTTTATCATTGATCATTAGAGAAAAAGATAACACCACTTTATCCCGATTATTACCATATTTTATCCACTCTCGATATTTAAATTTAACAATTTTTAAATGCTCAGCAAGCCTTGCAATTAATATTTTAAAATTTAACTATCTCTGGTGGATAAAATATGGTAATGAACGGGATCTTGTGGTGTAATCTATATATATTTTTTCATCTTTAATATTTACTAGAATTCGTTTTTATTATGTTTTAAAAGTATAATATTCATTTCAATTCGGCATGAAATTTTTCAAGAGCAAGTTCTGAAGAGCTTTTGGCCGAATAGAAAATAAACATTTTTACCCTTTGTTTCTAATATTGTTTGAAGTTCAACCAAAATTTCTATTTTCTATTTTGTTTTAACATTTAAAAGTTTGTTTTATTATAATTGTCTAATATACGCCACGATATAGCTGAAATATTGCTCAAGTTGGCGAAAACCATCAATTATTCAATTATCCTGCCTGCTTACTGTGTCTCAGTGTACAAAATGATTTAAATATGAATGAGTAATATTTTTTTTTAAAAATCATTATAAAATTCAATGACGAAATTAATACATCGGCAAACGAATACTGAAGCAAGAATGAGGAAAGGGGAAATTCCAAAATCATAAATCCAAAATCACGGCAATTCATAGCAACACGAATTCAGACAGTATGACAAAGACACAACAAACAAACAAAAATGAACAAAAACGGACAACAAAAAGTTCAAAAATCGTATATATACTCGGCACTTAAATTTGTAGCTTTATCGCAATCAAATAAGTTCATGATCTGTTCCGATTCACTTTCATGCCTATTGGCAATTGAAAGTCGAAAAACAAAACACCCAATTATTTTGAAAATAGCCGAATTCCACAAGTCACTTGTAGCATTAGGCAAAGAAGTCATTTATGTTTGGATCCCTAGTCATGTGGGGATCTATGGAAACCCAGTTGCTGACCAGGAAGCCAAGGATGCACTAGATGACGAGATGGCGGATTGTCCTGTACCGTGCGGTGACACGAAGCCTTTAATGGTGAAATATATTTTAAAGTTATGGCAGCCCAAATGGGATCTGCAAATAAATAACAAACTGCATGGAATACAGTCAGACGTCGGTAAACAATTTGGTTCCTGTGGTAAAAACCGTAGGGAACAGGTAGTGTTTACCCGATGTCGTATTGGACACACTAGAACAACACAGTTTTATCCTCAAAAGTAATGATCAACCCAAATGTATTCCATGCAATTGCCCTTATACAATTCAACATGTTTTAATTAACTGTGTAGATGTTGCCGATATCAGGCGTGATTTTTATGCTGCTGATTGTATTATAAGACCTATTTACAAACTTCGCTGGCGACAAAATTGTTCAATTTTTAAAAGCAATCAATTTATTTAGTAAGATTTAAAAAGATAAATTTTTAAACTACTTTTTTATTTCCAATATTATTATTTAAACCATAATTTCTTTTATTATGCTTTCAACATTTTACACATTTGTTTTACTTGTATCAAGCTGTATGGTTTTATATGGATATTTTTATATACTTAATCTAATTAGGTAATATACTTAGCAGTTCTCGCAACGATATAGCGTAAATATTGCTGAAGTTGGCGTAAAACATCAACCAATCAATCAAAAATCGATAAGAAATAATAATACAAAAACGAATTGTGAGAAATAAAATGTAACCCTATATAAAAGCTTCAATCGCCTGCTGAAAATAATATAAGATATTCACAAACAAATGAATTGAAATATATATATTTCACTCCACTTAAATATGAATTATTCAAAATATACATGATTTTCTGGCAAATTTAAATTACCACATTCATTAAAAATCCTTGTCCACAATATTAAAAAATGAGATTTACTTTGTTTGACTCTTGACAATTTTGTTCGGTAGATTTTTATTAATTTTATGTAATGGAATGTAAGTTTTTCAATTTTAATTTGTGAATGAAATATTTTTCCTGCACATCACACAAACAGGTTTAAAGTTCTAATATTTTTTCTATTTGTTATTTTCATAACGAGTAGCTGCCAGAATAGGCAATGGCCGGGAAAAATATTTGATTTGTACAACGAATATAACGTATACCGAGTGCCAAAATATATAACCCTTAAATCTCATTTCACGTAGACTGAGTGTCAAAAATATTTTGCCTTTAGGACGAATATAACGTATACTAAGTGTCAAAAATATTTTACCTGTGACTATCATTTAAAAACGTATACTGAGTGTCGATAATACTTTACCTGTAAGTTAGAAGGACACGCGACACTGTGATTTTTAGAACAAATGGAATTCGAGTTCTGGTATTTAGATTCACCAGCTGTCGTTGTCCGCCCCATGTGACCAAGAATGTACGTCAACAGCAAAGCTTTATGACGTAATTTTGTCTCTAGAGCTCGGATAGTCTATAGGCTTGTTTGCGAATCCAATCAGTGACGTCACAAAATTAATTGTTTGTTTGGCAAAACTATTTCAGGAATAAATTGCATTGTATTGCAATGTGGAAGAATTTTATTTTTTAAATAACTTTTTACATACTAGTCCGATTTTGGATCTGTAAAATGCATAATAAGCCTCGAGATTTTCATATTTTTGCTACCAATTCACTTTTTCTAAATTTCCTCTGAATAATTTGAAATGTGTATTTCAAATATTTGGAAATTGTCAAAAATTTGAATACTTTACAAATACGTCAATTAGATCACATAAAAATAATCAAATATAGAAAATTTTTATATTCTGTTAAACTGTAAAATTTCTTCAATTCAGGTCAAGAGAAATTATCAAATTAACCTTTAAAACAAAACCATACAAGTTAATTGAAAATGACATTTTTATGACCCTAATTAATGATTACGATCTCTTGCCAGCCAAAAAGGCTCCACAGATAAAAATATCGATTGATTGATTGATTGAATATTGTTTAACGTCTACTCAGCAATATTTCAGCTATATCAAGACGAGAACAAGTTTGTTGATAAATAATCACTTTGGGGTATGGAAATGGCCATGGGACGGGAAATTCTGACTGCCACTGGAAAAGTAGGGTGAAATCGTCAAGGGCGGGGAATTTAGCCTTGTAGCCGATCACCTACGGACCACCCCAAAAAGAGCTTGCTACAAGGGTTCTTTAACGTGCAGGAAGCGTGGCATTTCTTCCAACACGTGGACCTGAGTTTACATCCCATCCGAAAGATGGGTTGTGTATTTATTAATCCCGCACAACCACGGAATGGGTCCTATTTCTATATCCCGGGACCCTCGGGGTCAGCCTCCGTTTAGGAGGGGTCACACCCCGCAAGCCGGAGATACTGGGTCCTATTTCTATATCCCGGGGTTCCCTCGGGGTCCTCTGTTAGGATGGCTCATACTCCAAGCTCAGAGGATGCTGCGGGCCTATTCTTCAGCCGGGACCGCGCACGGCGGTAAAAATATCGAGGTTGTGACGTCACGGCGAATAAGCCTATTCTTTATGTTATCGTGTTCATTTATGAGGATATTCGCGCGATCAAAATTTCTGTGAGAAAATACTTATTGTAGGAATAAATTTCTCAGTAAAACCAAATTTTATGTCCCTTATGCTTACCTTTCCGGAGCACCTGATGTCACTCTCAGTTTCACTGGAGTTCACACTGTGAGTGTCTTTGTTTTGAATGTTGTGATTTCTATTTCTGTGCTTTGTATCTGTCTAACGTCATTGTTTTCTGTGTTCTCGTTTTGGCGGTGTCTTTGGACTTTGATTTTTGTAAATTTCACTCCTTGTTCCTTCGGTATTCTATTGCCGTTGTTTTATGCACGACAGCAACATGCATTATTGTTCCATTGCAGCTACAAGATTTCTAGCATTATACGTTGGCGGAACATATAAGTGTTTTTAGAAAAATACTAAATACCCTGCCGTAAAAATTGTCGATCTCCTCTAAAATTTAGAATAATGTTAAAAAATATTCAAACATCGATCCCTTTTAAAATCTGAAGCAACGTTTGTTGTCTGATCTAAGGTCAAGAATGAAAACATCAAATTTTGTCTCCAGTTGGTCGGATTCCGTTTTTGGAAGGAACTATTTGAGGACCATTGTGACTAAGTTTGGTTCTAATTGAATTATTAGTTTCTGAGAAGAAGATCCCAAAGGGTCCAATGTTAAAACTATGTTCACCGCTGCCTGCCATCATGGATGAGGTACGGACCTGCAGGATACCTTTTTTGGATGGGACCATTTAAGGACCATTGTGACTGATTTATTTTTAATAATAAATTATGTGTCTTGTAGGTATCCACCAATTCTTATTTCAAAATTTGATTTCAACCATGACCACATTTCTCAAAAGTTCTTTTACACAGGTAAATATCTATTTAAAAAAACCCTATATTTTGAAGCAAGAGATAGCATAAACAAGTCATAAAGAAAACAATACAATCAAATGAAAAACTCGGGGGATAAAACAAATATTTATGACTGTACATGTAATGCAAAACAATGGAAGAAGGGAGATAACAAGATCAGACTATTCCGTCATGAAATGTACTTATTGGCTTTGTAAAATATTGTAAAATTGTTATATTTCTATTAAATGGTACGCATATATTCATTCTTATATGTACATGCTTAATATTGTATCATTATGCCTCATGTGGGACCTTTAGTGAAATAATAAAGTTTACATTTTCAATAATTCTTTCTCAACATCCATTTTTAATATATTCCAGGTACAATGGGGGGGGGGTCTTCTGTAGGAAAATGGTTCTCCCAGTCCATCATTTGGAACACTTTCTTCTGTAGTTCAATTCTAAAATGAACAAGTTTGACTTAGACTAAAGTGATTTAAGTTTTTTTTTTTTTTGTTGGAATTGAAATGTTTTTTGGAAATAGTATAAATATTAATAACTGCTTTTTTATGGACTGACCATCATTTTAATTATTCTCAATGGCATCATCAAATTCACCCCTGATGCGAAAAAAAATCTTTAACCATGTAGGTTGGAATATAAACTAGTATACGGCTACTATTTTTTTTCAGGTATTGGATGACGAGACATCTGAAATCATTATTAGCATTTCAACCACCATTGTAGGTAATTATATGCCTCCAAACATAAAAACTAATAAACTTTTTTTGTGATCATCATCTGTCCTATCATATTGGTACTTTTTCTATTAATACTATTATTTTGCAAATATAAGATTACACAAGCGAATAAAACATCTTTTAAGTGTGAATGAGATTGAGGTAAAAAATTTTAAAACAACTGATTTTTATGTCTGAGCCTTATATAATGAATTCATATTTCCTCATTGTATATATAATTGCAGCTATTCTAGTATTCTGTGTGGCTTTTTGTGTAAAAAGACGGGGTGTAGGTTTAGAACGGGGAACTCTAGTTTTAATGAGGGTATCCTAATGCAGGATGAACCCCTAACAGAGGTAGTTTCTAATGATAAATATTGTTTATTTTTTATACTTATGTTAAAATATGTGTATAATTATTCAATCTTTTTTTTTTCTTTTTTGACTTTTAGTTTTTATCATGGTAGGAATTCTTTGCTTTAAAAGATTATAATAAAAAGAGTACATTCGGAAAATTTATATAATAACTCATCAGATTATAATAAAAAGAGTACATTCGGAAAATTTATATAATAACTCATTTTTATATTTAGTAAAAATGAACATGTTTGTTTTGGTTCTAGTGCTGTTGATGAGGAATTTATTTCCGAAATTGCCACACAGCTAATTAAAATTATTGCAGTTGGAGTTAACATATGTGTCATGATCTCATGTTCTCCTTTCGTAAAATATGCAACTGATGTTGATGAAATATTGTTGATTATTTGGAACGTTTCATCTATATTAAGAATCCAACACCCACCAGTTCATCCATTCGCTCAACACAAACCACATGTTATCCAGAACCTACACCCCCATCGCCTGTACTTCAAGATCAACAACCAGCAATTGTAAACCCACAGGCAGCACCTGCACAACTTCGTCGCATTATTAGACAACGTCGTCAACCAGCAAGACTTAATTTGTGAACTTCAAATGTATATTAAAATGTGCTTACCTTTTATTAAGAATGTCCAAACACAGTGATGACACTTGGTGCCCGAAGGAGGTGTCGGTGAGAGCAGCGGTATGCTGCATTTTTATTAAATATTCTGTAGGCATATAAATTAAACATGTCCAAATTGTAGGATCCAAATGGAGGAGGGAATGCAAAGTCTTCCTAATTGCTTTTGTGAATAAGTCATTTTTTCATCTTTAAAGCATTATTAATTTTGGACATGTCTAGTTTTTGCCTAAATTGTTAAAACATAACTTGCATGGGTAGTCTTCCATGTCTACTTTCAACGTCTGACTTACAAATGACATGTTTAGAATCTAATTTGAAAAAAAAATACAGAATTTGATGTTTGATAATCAAAGGATAGAGAGGATCGATTATTTCGATCTTTTATATATATGCTAGATATCATATTTTTGGATTATACTGATGGGTGGGGGAAGAGTGTGTAATCTGACCAATGAAATGGTTGTCTTTGAATGCATGAATATGTATGTATTATTATAGCCATTGTGGTATGAACGGGATTTTTCAGTCTTTAAAAAAAATATATAATTATAGATTTTTTTTGTCTATGATTTTGATAGTTGAGAAAGTTTTTAAATAATACATTTTTTTGTACTTGTAGTTTCTTCATTAAACTGTGATTATATTTTTTTTGTGTTTTGTTGTGGAGTTATCATGTAAATTGTGGCATACGCTAGAAATTTTCCAGTCATTGTAGGTTGAAAAGCAACTGAGCAGGCCAGGTTTTGCTTGTCTTTATGCGAAGAACGATAGTTTTTTTTTCAGTTGCACCGTACAATGAAATTTCAACTAAAGGTAAGTTGCCAATTTGCATACATTTCCGCCTGCAGTGCGGATACCTGTTCTTGGTACCACACGATTTTTTCCAATATTTTCAAATTGGAAACTACGTAAGTCGAGCATATCGGTGTACTCTCAAGTTGTAATTGATGTACATGGGGACATGCTACCCCAGTCTTTTTTTTTGAGCTTGCTGCAGCCCAGGCAATGGGTGTTGAGGTGACTTGCTCTTCCTCTTCCCTAGTAAATGAAACACTAGCAATTGGGTGATGTCTCCTATTCTCCGTCTTTGTTGAATGAGCCATGGGGGAAGGCATTGGGCTTTGCCCCAGCTGTTGTTATAGTTGTAGCTTAGTATTTATCTGTTACATGCTTCTCCTTGGTGCAAAATCATGATTTCTTCAATTACGGCAAACGCTTCAGCTCACAACAAAAATAGAAGCAGTAAATCAATACAATCCGAAATCAAATGATCAAATTGAATTTCCTTTTCTTTTACTATATTATAATATATAATTAATTTCCTTCAAAACATGTTTTTTTTTCAGTTTTCTTACTCCATTAAACAATATGTACATGCGACAATCTGTATCACGACCATTGATGCAGCAGGATATCTTCTGCAAATTTCATTTGCTCTGGTGGTAATTGCATCCGTATTATTATTTTTGTAAAACGTTGTCTGTTATAATAAAACAAAGAATAACTATTATCTGATTGTTTAAAAACTTGACCTATTATATAATATCACTTTTCTCTCTTAAAGCAATTTCTAAATCTCTCAAGGTAAATACATTTAAACGTCGTAAATATAATACAATCTCATGGTCCTGTAAGTAACCATAACTTTTGATGATATGCATCAAACCTGAATTACTACTATAGTAAGGATCTGTATCATTACAAATGTTTCAAGTCATTTAATGTTGTTGAAATTTCATTTATCTTGTGGGAAATTACATTGTCTTTCGCGATTATAACAATGGTAATACCAAAAATGAAAAATATGGGAAACAGCTTCATCTTATTTTCAATCTCTATAAAGAGAATAAAATCGACGTTATAAATTTCTGAATATTTAATAAACTAATTAACTTACAGTACAATTTAAAATCCCAGCGAAGTTAGTAAATTGAAAATTAAAATGGTAAATTATCAAATAACAAACACACACTAATTATCCCGTTTAACAATTGGGTGCACCACTGCGACTGATTTGTCCTGAATTAAATATTTAATTACACTTTGTCTTTCCTTATCTGTGATATCTTTGGGGATGACTACCTTTATACCGGTAGGTCCACGAGGTGCTTTGATCATGTTGAAATTTTAAGTTCTTAAAAAATAAATTAATAATTGAATAAATGTAGTCATTTTATAGTCAATATGTCACATTTTCTCAATGAAAATACATTAGTTAACAAGCCACCATCTCTTTCAAAGATCGAGACAGAATTATAAAAACATTATTTATTTACATTAAATACTTTTTTTTTAAACAAGACATATTATGAAGCCTTATAATAGGTCTGTTATAGCACTAGAAAGTTGTTTTATTTTCTCCTTTAAATCGGACTTCGAAATTTTTTTCTGTTTTATTGTTCGTTTGATTTTAACTACAAAACAGGCTTTTGTTTCATTGAGCGTTTTATTTTAACTGCAATACAGGCTTTGTTTTATTGTTCGTTTCATTTTATCTACATAATCTATAAATCATTTGATTTATTTTTTTAATTAGCTTGATAAATAATGTGTCTCAAGTACATTTACTCGCATCCTTTCACTTGTTCACCATATTAAAAAGAAAAGGCTTACTCAAACTTACATGTTATAGCAATGACAACCCACAAAAATAGTTTTTGAGACTTTCTAAATCCAGACTATGTGGGTCATGTTGGATGCCAGTTATAGAGCTGTCGCATGTAGTTGATTCCAAGCCATGTTTGCGTTACGATTAGTGGTTATCTGTAGATGAGTGTCCTGTGGTAAGGTGTGTTCGGTGGGTAGAGTCCTGTCCTTGTTCGGATAGTGTATGTCCTGCAGTAGAGTGTGTTTGATATCCATCTCTTGTTGTGTGTGCCGTAGTAGGGTGTTTTTGGTTTGTAAATTTCTGTCAATATTCAGTTTGGTATGCTGTTGTCCTTTTACTCATGGTCTCAGAAATGGTAGTAATGCTTGTAATCTGAAAATAAAAATAACAGAAAATGTATAAGACCTAAAAATATTAAATTTTCAAATTGAATAAAATATCTGATAGCATAAACCCTTTAAAAATATATGTATTATTAAATATGAAATTGTGTGTGAGGGGAGGGTTAAAAATCAGTGCAATATCTTATTTCTTGACAGTGTGGGTGGGGGGGGGTTAAAATTTAGTGCAATATCTTATTTCTTTACAGTGTGTGTGTGTGCATATTCGAATTTCTCACCATTTTGGGTTATTTGCATGTGTTTGTAGGAGGAAAGGCATGGCTACTTCAAATTATGTGAGTTATTATTGTGACGAAGTGGGTAATTTGGAAACAAAGAAACGTGGCAAAATATCAAAAAAGAATAATAACGAAAGAAAATGTTATAAGTTTTATAAAAAACGAAATTTTCTTCCTCTTTCCAACTTTGGAACAAAATGTTAACAGAGCGTTACTTACTGAAGTGGTTCGTGTTTTGTGTAACTAACAGGTCATCCTATATATCGTAAATGACCTGAATGATTATACCTCCCTTGAACATGTACATGTATATTTTTTTTCTTCCATTAGTGCTAGTTATTATTATTATGAATTGAAAAAAAAAACTTACCAGACTTCTTTTGTGAATATTATCCCGTAAATCCCATTACACAAATTTTGATAGACAATTGTCTATGTACCGGATGTATCAATACTACATAAAGTACATTTTATACAAAACGTTTTTTGTAAAACACGTGACCCACTTGTATCCTTTTGATTGATTCTCAATGCATGATTATAAGTTTTTCAATCAAAGAGGAGACTGGTTAAAAAAATGTTGACTTTATATGTGGAAGTAAACCTGTAAAATGTTTGTTGGGTATGTGAATTGTAACATAAGGGAGTGTTATTTTCTCTTTTTTACTCAGGGAGTGTTATTTTCTCTAATTTACTCATTTGTATTTTCCCTTGCAAATGAGTAAGTTGTATGTACAGGGGACCCTAAATCAGCTTGCCTGGGCTATTTAGGGTTTTTGTTAGACAGGTAATGTTGAATAAAATTTGTTGAATCTTAAAAAAAAACATCTGTGAGTAAAGGTAATAGTGTGTAAATGTATATAAAATACCCTCAGTCATAACATTGAGTACATTTGTAAATAATGTGTTTATATTGTCACTTTTACTTTTTTACAGTTTTACTTTTGCTTTTCTGGCAATAAAAGTAATTGATTGACCTATAAGAAGAAGAAGAATATTTTATTCCAATTACAGGCCATGATTGACATTGATTTATATACAAATACAATCTATAAATAGACTTCTGGTTAATGGCGTTACTCTCCATTCTATTTTTTGGGCTTGAGCAGTGAGTTTTTTCAAACTAATTGCCTAAACACAAAACCGATTTCACTCCCCCCACTTGAACGCATGAATACTTACTGAACAAACAAGCTGGAGGTTTATGCTTTAATTACAATTCCTCCGTGTGTCTCTATGATTGGACAAGGTCCAATTGTGATTTTTAAAGTAGAAAGATTTGGACAATACTGCTTGTTGATAACAAGCACCACATCAATGTGAACTCTGTTGGAAATTATCCTCGTCACATCTTGTGACTTGATACTGTAAATACCACTCTGCACTGGTGATTTGCGTGATCACACTCATTATACACATTAAATACTTGAGTGTGAATTGTTGTTAAACACATAAAAAAACTATAAATCCACAAAAATTGATTGTCTCTGACTTCGCCATCATTCGTCACTGTTTAATAAAAGCCCGGGAAAATATTTGCGAAAAGGGGAGTTTATAGGTAAATGATACCACAAATCATTTTATACAGACCATAAATATCATCTTTCACGCATTTTTTGCTTTTATTTTATTTTATCAAAGATAAAAGCAACTAAATAAAATTTGCAACATTTTAATAAAATATAAATAACCAGTCACAGTAACTTCGGTATTTAGTCATATCATTTACTTTGTACTTTTGGGGATATAGAAACGATGTTGTTGATGTTTACATCAGACGCGGACCTCGACAAAAACAGTACTATTGATATGAATTTTGATTTATATATTTAAAAGAATAATCTGCTTAATTTTAGAAAATCAAAATTTTACAGCAAATGAGTATTTTTAATTTTTTTTTTGTTTTATCATGAAAAAAAAACATTTTAAATGTCCCACTTTTAATTTTACTTGAATTTTGTTGAAATATTAAAAGTATTTTCTTATCTATTGTCTCCTTAAAAAAATCTCTCACATCTTCTTGTAAATTTTCTTATAATTCTATAAGAATTCTATTCTTGAACTGATTAAAATCAATTTCTGATTCATAGTATTCATCGTCAGAAAAAAAACCTTCATCATCACTTTCTGTTATCTAGATCCACCTACTGAACATCTAGATCCATAATGTCATCTTCATCAGAATAGTACACTGCATTCAACATATCGATGAACTCCGGATCATATACCACCTTTTTTCTGTTTTATGAATTTCCTCGATAGAGGGAAACCAATTAACTTATTAACCTAAAATACAAATATATGAACTACTTCATATATGTTTATTTTTTTATAGAACCCCATAAAGTAATAATAGTAATAATGACAATGAAATTAGTAATAATTCAGATACCATGATGAAGAACAACAATAAAAGCGTTGTTCCATTGCTGTGTTTTACCATGTATTTGTAGAGATTTTGTCTCATTTGCATTTACTCCATATCCCTTCATTGTTAGCCATAAATTCAATTATTTATTTGACATCTATTTTCAAAGATATATCTTCTGGGATGTTGTAACTCCGATCATTATTGACTTAACTATATTAATACTGGTCATTTTTGGGGGAAAATTCAATCACAAATAAATTTTTCCAACAATATAATTATAAAAACTGCAGAAGTACTCTCTTGGTTCGACCATTAGGACGAGGCCGAGAATTGAGATCCCTACCCTTATATAACCTGAAGATTTCATTGAAAAATATAACTAATGATTTCAATACCGTTCACGTCAGGAGACAGGCGCAGTATCGCATAATTTTATCCCTACTTTGATTAAACGCATCATTTTATCCCATCTTCGATTTAATCTTCTTGCTATAATTAAAATCGAAAGTAAACATTTGACTTTTTTACTACAAACATATCCAAATTATAAATTTCATATCTGACTACAAAAGATGCATATTTTATTGCTTCATTACATCCTTTCTTGTCTGTACTTGTAACATTAGACTAATTTTTCATCGAATTATAAACTATGTCGTATGTTTTATACACAAAACCCTCTCCTATTGTAATCATTTCATCGGAAAACGTTACATCGTCCACACTAGTTAAAAATGGATCAACCGTTATTCTTTGCCGAAGAAGATACTATAAAAGACAAACTAAAAACGTTGAAATTGCACAGTGACATACAAAAATGGGCAAAAAACAATTCATCCACACATTCTTCAGTCTCGCAAGCACTTCGCTTTTCCTGTACCCATGGTTTTTCATTGATGGAATAAAGTTAAGTTTTTCTTATATTTTGCAAAACATGAAATATCCGAGTGTTGATGTATTTTACAAGTTTTCATGAATGAAAACATAGTAAATTGTTCTATTGCTGTGGAATCTGCTATTTCAATTTCATACCTGCCAACTTTGGCGATTTAGGCGTGTTTTTTTGATGATTTTGATGTTCTTGGCCGAATGCACGACCGTTAAACGAAAATTCGGGTAAAAATCCGATTTTGGAGAAATTCAAACAACACATTAGTGGAGATGTAGCACACTTTTTACAATGTTTAATCATCAGTCATTTTTTTTTGTAAAAACGTATCCTTAACATGATGTGCAATGGCTCAAACTTAATCTGAAAATGGAACTGCAACAATTTTGTTAAAAATTGCATTATTTAACCCTGTTTTTGGATCTAATAGTAGTTCAACCAAATCCTTTAAGTATGTTATGTATACTTGTTAGTGACATATATGTAATTACTGTGAATGAACATGAATGTGGCCATTAATAATTTCAATGAAAACTGTATAAAATTCCACCAAAAACAGTGAGATTTTCAATATTTTTGGAATTAAGCCCATGTTTATGACGTCAGCAATTTGGAACATATGCCTGGATTTTTATAAAGCAATGAAAGCAACAATTGCACTGTTCATATGATCATTTAGAATATACAGTATTAATATTTTAAATTCCCTTTTTTTTTATTGGCCAAAAACAGGTCATACTAAACCTTCTCCGTTACACCTTCCTGTGCTCACCATTTCTAAACATTCTACAGGTGACGATTCACTTCCAAATAACTGTTCAGTTATTGTTTGCATATTTATCATTGTGGAAAATTGACTCCACACAAAAAGAAATTCACTAAACTTTTTTCTGAAGATCTGCGCGTTGACAAAATACGTGAGATAGGGCTGACATATTCTTCATTGTTAAAAGACAGTTGTTTGTTATCAGTTGCTTTATTGTACTCTTTAGTTTTTTTATTTGATTTTCTTTTTTTAAATTTGATCACTACCAAGAAACAAGTCTTCATACGTGCACAGATTGATTTATTAATTTTAAAATGGCAATTTAACAATTTCAACCTTCACTACCGTTACTCTTTCATCTCGTGCACAATCCTTCTCTTTACATCTAACTCATTCAATGTAACACCAAACTATATCTGTGATGATCTAAATGATTACCCAGACTTTGGTTCCCTATTCTACCAATCAAATAGCACAAATATAATATACGCAATCCATACATAGTTCAGACACCTTACTTACAACACACACATACACGTACACTTCCTACAATAAACACGTACAAAACATTTTTAGAACAATTAGACAATATAAGCATAAATAATATAAAGCGCTAATTATCTTTTAGAACATTTCAATGCACAAATTTAAATTAATCAGATCTATATATGCAACAAAGCACTAGTGAATTGTCAAAATGTCAGCACTACACATTTACTGGGCTGGAAGGACCTAAATGGCTGCGCATTTTCGGAGGTGGCTGGCAGACAGAAATCCTCTGATGTACTCGTCCTACAGCTGAAACAACTTTCCTTGAATCTGCCTGGTTCTCTTTCTCTGGTGTTTTTGCAGGTTACCTTCGGTAACCATATTCAGTTGTAGTGGTATGTCTTTGGCTTCCTCGTACAATTCAGTGATGAGTAAATAGAAAGAAAGTGATCGCCTGGTAGTTTGCTTGGTGTTGAGGTGGTTGTGCCATTCTTCTACATCGTTTTTTGTTCGAATACTGGTCATGAACACTTTCCAAAAATCAATCTTACGAGATCAATACCCTACTTTGCAATTTGCGCTACATGTCCCACTTACAGGTTATTTTTTGAAATTTAAAGTAAACCTACTAAATTATCACCCTGACAGAAAAAATTGCGCTTTTTTGTATATTTAAATCAACGTTAGAAATATGTTTTCAAAACTAACACAAGATCTGTCGCTGAGCTATAAGTTTCCTTTTTGCTCATTTATTCATGGAGGAAATTAACAAATAAGATTTAAGTGCATGATCTTTATTTACATCCTAACAATTAAAATTTAAATGGCAATTTCGATATTTCGTTTGTTGTAATAACGCGTTGTTAGATTGAATGTTTAAATGTACATAGCTTTGAAAACAATTTCCTCGCCTTTGTGGATAATATTCTGTATTCGATTCACCATACCGCCGTGCGCGGTCCCGGCTTATGAATAGGCCCGCAGCATCCTCTGAGCTTTGAGTATGAGTCTTCCTTACAGAGGACCCCGAGGGAACCCCGGGATGTAGAAATTGGACCTAGTATCTCCGGCTTGCGGGGTGTGACCCGTCCTAAACGGGGGATGACCCCGAGGGTCCCGGGATGTAGAAATAGGACCCATTCCGTGGTTGTGCGGGATTAATAAATACACAACCCATCTTTCGGATGGGATGTAAACTCGGGTCCACATTTTGGAAGACTGCACGTTAAAGAGCCCTTGTAGCAAGGTTTTTTTAGTGGTCCGTAGGTGATCGTCTACAAGGCTAAATTCTCCGCCCCTTTTCGATTTCACCCTACCAGTGGCAGTCAGAATTTCCCGTCCCATGGCCCTTTCCATACCCCAAAGTAATTATTTATTAACAAACTTGTTCTCGTCTTGATATAGCTGAAATATTGCTGAGTAGACGTTAAAACAATATTCAATCAATCAATCAATCGATTCACCATAATTTTATTTTGAAACACCATATTGATAATTATATGAAAACTCGATCAAAAACTTCTGATGAGAATTTAAAGGTATTTTTTTACAGTGGTCATTGAGATATAACTCTTTGTTTGCTATCAGACTACAACCCGAATAGGTTAAAGGTATTTGAACAGTACACAAGATATAAAATTTAAAGGTGAACGACTCTACATTACGATGTTCTATTAAATTCTCGTTGTTGACCTGTATATTTATTCTACTTGAAATTCCCCAAACTCAGATAAAATTAGTTCAATAGAAATGTCATCGTTCTAATTGTGTGCTGTAAATATTCACTCGCCTTGACAAAAAAAAATAGTTTAAGAATGTGTACTACACAAAGGTAAAATGTCATTTCATCCGGGACGTTTAGGGTAGAAACATGAAACTTATTCAATTCTAACAATGGAAATATTTTCAAATTGATAAATACACGGTTTGTTTTTATTTTCTTTAATCGGAAAATGCATTAAACTTATTTTTTTTCAATAACTTCGTAATTTAGTTATTTACACCATATTTTCTAAAAAGAAGAAAAAATATGAAACAAAAATGTATAATTTTTGTTATAAGTAAAATGTCTTACCTTGAACGTTCTGTCCTCGAGAAGGTTAGATGCCAAGGTAGCTAAAATTATCTTCTTTTATAACCGAGGTATGACCTAATTAAGTGGGTCATTTAGGTTCCTCTAAAAATTCAAGTCAAGCTAAGTAGGTTAGGTAAATTTGTCAATATTAGTAGGTCCAGGTCAATCTTAGTAGTTTAAGGTTAGTAGGTCAAGGTCAATGTTAGAAGTTCAAGGTTAGTAGGTCATGGTCAATGTAAGTAGGTGAAGGTAACTAGTTTAGTGGGTCAAGGTAACTAGGTCAGTAGGTCAAGGTAATTAGGTCAGTAGGTCAAGGTGCAAGTGACTGTACCCTACTCTACTTTTGTCTATTTCTCAACAATTAAAACATGGGATATCAAGGATTGATTGGTTGATAACGTCCAACGAGCAATATTTCAGCTATATTGGGACAAAAGCAAGTTAATCATATCAAAAGAATTGTAAGTGAAAGACGAAAGATTGATTGATTGAATGATTATTTAGAGTAAAACGTCCAGTTAGCAATATTTCAGCTGTAATAGTTCGAGAACCAAGTTAAGCAATTCAAAAAATAAATGTAAGTTAAAGAAGTCAGAAATAAAGGTGGAAGGGTAAACCGAGGCAACGAGTCTTACGACTGCCACTGGAAAAGGGGAGAAGGGGTAGGGGAAGGAAATTAAGCATTCGATACGACACCCAGCTACTCTGGTCTCCTTTGAAAAATATAGAAAGGGTCTCTACATTACATGAAGCGTGGCGATTGTCCACACAGTTCGGGTACAATAGTCTTTCAGACTTTCCGAATTATGGCCCGACTACCCGCATGGATAGGACTATTCCTATCCACCAGCTGGGGACGCTCCCGGAAGCTGTGTAGCCTTACGGATTTAGGTGCTAAGTGATATCAAGGAACATGAGATTTAAACACATGTATTATGTTTATCCAATATCCTACAATATCCTAATTGATACCCAGATTGATTTGCAAGATCTTTCAAATCTCCACAAGATCATGGTTTGCATTGGACTTTTAAATTAAATTCAGCAAATAATGAGAACATCAGCGGAAACTTGCATTTAAATCCTAAATGGTGTCCAAAGTTAACAAAATCTGACTTTGAAACAGGTTGAGAAATCCTTGAAAAGACCTGGAAAAGTCCTTGCATTTTATCAGGAAAAAATTGTGGGAACCCTGTAATTATCCCATGCACACTTACTCTTGTGGTATTTTTATGTAATGTTGTTTAAAATTCAACTTTGCTGTGTTTCCATTGTGCCCCTCCTTGGGGTAGCCATGGACAGGCCCGAGTCCCCATCTTCGATAAAATGTGTTTTGTGTGTTCTGTGTATTTTGACTCTTAGCCTTTCGACAAACATTCTCATAGTGGCCAACAAGTCTACAAAATCTACATCTAGCATTTCGCACAGGACATGACTCTCATGAAAAACAAAACCTACCACAATAGGTACAATTACTTTTTTGTATGAAATTTTAAAA
Source organism: Modiolus philippinarum (assembly GCA_002080025.1). Classification (NCBI taxonomy): domain Eukaryota; kingdom Metazoa; phylum Mollusca; class Bivalvia; order Mytilida; family Modiolidae; genus Modiolus; species Modiolus philippinarum. The sequence goes on along the minus strand of MJUU01051940.1, from coordinate 6,509 downwards.
CAATGTTCCTTGGCACAAAAGGAAGATGTGGATCGGTTTTGGTCATTATGGCCCCTCCCGTTTTAAAAAAGGGGCCAAAAAGGGCAAAGTTGGGTGTTTTCACCTATTTAGCTGTTAAATTTTTATTAATTATCGGATTTTGATGGGGTTTCTTTCAGTGTGCTCCTAAGGTAATTTCCAATCAGTAGTATGTCAACGGATTTCACGTCGCATGTACCGTTCACGAGATAAATGGGGTCCAAAAGGGGCAAATTTTAAAAATTTCTATTTGTTTATACGACCGCAAAAATTTTGCGGTCGTATATTGGTATGGTGTTGGCGTCGTCGGCGTCCGCGTCTGCGTCGGCGTCGGCGTCTGTGGACAGCATAACTTTGCTTCTAGTGGACGGATCTTTATGAAATTTTAGTATGATGTATCTTGGCACACGCGTAAACAGAGGTTTTAATTTTGTTGATGGCCCCGCCCGTTTTAGAAAAAGGGGCCAAAAAGGTGTGAAATTGGGTGTTTTCACATTTTTGACTGTAGAATCTTTATTAATTGTTGGATTTTGATGGGGTTTGTTTCAGTGTGCTCCTGAGGAAATTTCCAATCTGGAGTATGCCAACGGATTTCACGTAGCATGTACCGCTCACGAGATAAATGGGGCCCAACAGGGGCAAATCTCAAAAAAATTAAATTTTTTATTTTTAGTCCGATTTTGATGCAGTTTTTTTCAATGGATTCCTTGTGAAAAATTAATATGGCGCTCAGCTATTAGATTTTTGATAACTTGTTTCCTTTCCCAGCTATGAGGGGCAGAATGGGGCCAAAATTGCGAATTTGCAGATTATGTAGAATTTTTATTTTTTATCGGATTTCGATGGGATTTTTTTCTTTGGATTCCTCTTGATCTAAGCTTTCAGTAGTATGTCAACGGATTTTGTGTAGGTCTTACCGTTTCCGAGCTACA
>MJUU01051939.1:0-13995 GCA_002080025.1 Modiolus philippinarum | reverse complement strand
TGTTGAGCCCTTAAGTGTAATCCTTACCTTAATTGTAATCCGATTACACTTAAGGTTAAGGACCACCCTTAAATGTAATCCCGGTTACATTTACTGTTGCAGGACCTCCCTTAATTGTAACCGATTACTATTAAGGGAGATAGTGTACATATGCCTGCAATTCCTACCGTAATAGTAATCACTCAGAACTAGTTTACAATTTGCAGCACATAAGACAAGAAAACGTGTTCCGCCATAGTATGAAAGGACGGAGAAAAAATGCTCAGAATAGTTTCAAAATATTATACAAAAGAAATGTAAAAATTGTTCTAAAGCTTTCAATTCCCTTAAACGAAAAGTAGACGGAATTGTATGAAAATGATAGAAATTCTGATTTTTAAACAATATCTTTAACCAGACTCAAGCTAGAGACAAATTTCTAGCGACCAATTTTGGGGTTTATCTAAAACCAAAAATTAAAGGCATACCGAAAAGAACCATAATGCATATTATTTCTAGCGACCAATTTTGGGTGTTTTTTTTTAAATTCTAGAAATACCATAATTGCTAGCTTACCATGGGGATTCATCAAGAAGCTAAGAATCGCTTGAAAATGTACAGACAGGATGTTAAAGATTTGTAGACACTATTCGGAGGGTTAAAATTTTCCTAATGACAACCGTTGTAATAGAATCGAAAAATGAGGGATGGAAGGATCTTTTTCGGGACTCCGTGATTAGTTGCTTTATTCAACGGGCTGATTCGGGATTAACCCGTAACAATACCCATGATAAACGGAATAGGAATCTTCATTTTTCGGGATCATTTATTTACTTGGAAAATCGGGATTTTGTCATTGTTTTCACGTGAATCCGAGTTCAGACCCCTGCCTTCCCCCTCTAAAAGAACGGGAAGATAAAATAAATTAAAAAAAAAACAGTCAGGATAAACATTTACAGGAAAGGTGACCAGGATGGGTTGTCTTATGTTAGCTCGAATTACAAAATCACTATCTGCATGCGACTTCCTCCTACTTCCTCCTTCATTCTAAGAACAAACAGACAGCAACAAAATAAAATACTTTCATCTATCGGATCAGACTCTGGGATTTGTACGGAATACCTTGTGCTTCCTTGCCAAATCCTGCAGAGAGTTTCGCGTATGATGCTACTGTTGTTCAATGTTGAGGACGATGCAACATCTTTACAAATCTTTTTAAATGACAAAGACATAAATTCCAGAGATTCGATGGTACGAGAAGTATCGTGATATATCGTGTCTACCCCGACGCTATCATTATTGGCGCAAAATTCAAATCTTATAAGACTAGAATTCAAATATCTCACTATTTCCACGTATCATCGATGAACTTAATATATTTGTATATCTCAGATTTTTTTCCAAAACGGATCACAAACCGGATTTCACTGATGAGGTTGTCGGCACATGGATAGGTGGGAAACTGTTAGACAAATTGCAAAGGAAATGAGGAAATATACTACAAAAATTAAGCTAAATTACACCAATTTCAGTTATTAAGAAATGTATCTGGTCAGAGAAACTGAAAGTGTTAGTACTCATTAGACTGTGAAATTGAAGTCTTATACCAGACTGACATAAACTACCCAAACCAAGTGACATACAAAATATTATTGATCTACAACTAATAAATGTCGAGAAATGGATCTAATCTAAAGAAAATTAACATGGTCACTAAACATTTATTTAACAGCTCAAGGCCAGAAATAACACGCCAGACTGACATGTACTACTTAAGACCGACCTTCATACCTAATATTAGTAACCTAGCACTTGTATTAATTGAGAAATTGATGAAATCAGAGAGGTTAACCTGGTCACTAGACCGTGAAATTGATGTCAAGGACTAATGTCATATGTACCCACCATTTTATTTATAAAATGCCCGTTCCAAGTCGGGAATATGACGGCTTGCCAAAAATGTTCTGTGTTGGATTGTGTTTCCCTGATTTAGTCGAATGTTATACGGATTTTCCTTACTGGTCTCTTCCTTTGATCGTTTCGGACTTTTATTGTCACTTTCATGCCAAACTGTTGTTGAGAAAGTGATCTAATCAGAAAAACTTAACATGGTCAGTAGACTGTGAAAGTGGGGTCAAGGGCAAAAGTAACATATGAGACTGACTTGCACTACACATGACCGATCTACATACCAAATATCATTGACCTACCACTATTAGTAGTTGAGAAATGGATATAATCAGAGAAATTTAACCTGGTCACTAGACCATGAAATCGAGGTCAAGGATAAAAGTCATATAACAGACAGAATTTTTATGAAGTTGTTTCAGAATTAGAAAACATGTTAAGTATTTTGAGACAAAAAGAAAAAAAGGGTATCAATCATGAGATGTGATTTCGTAATTTAATTCAACTCCTTTGCAATACACCATTTATTAAAAACTTAAATAAAACTTATCGTGCATATTATACTGGATTGAAAGACGACCATGATAGATATTCCATTTTGAAAAAAAAGGAAATCATATATCTGTAACTGAACCGGATCGATTCAAATTAAGCAAAATTTTTCAACCGATATCCGGATATTAACTAAAATTTCTTTCAAAAGACTAAGTTTGAATGAACTTATGTCTTACATCTATCAATTCAAAGTCCTTGTGTGTCCTCCTTATCTCCCAAATACGTTACATCTATCAATTCAAAGTCCTTGTGTGTCCTCCTTATCTCCCAAACATGTTTTTTTCTTATCCACGATTTTTAATGTGTCGCTAATTGTGTTGAAGGTTTCGAAAGGTTATGCTCTTATCTGTAGCCAAAAGTTCTTCTCATCCATCCGTTCGTGTTTCAGAAAGTATTCAGATGAACTAAATGTCAACAATTTTATAAAAAGTGTACTAGTATTAATGTTCTTTAAAATCATAGCATCCAGAATGAATTACACTCTATCCAACAAACTTGTACTTGATTTTGTTTTTCCTTCATTATGATTTAAATTCAATTAATATTCCTGTTACAACCGAATACCATGAAATGAACCCTTAATAGTTTTATCAATGAAAATAAAAAAAAATGATTTTTTTTTTGTTTTTTTTTCTTGAATTATTCCTTATCAGTAACAGTTTAATATCGCAAAGTAAATGTTTCTTTAATACCTTGGTTTTATCTGGCAATTTCAATTTTACGGAAAAACCCCGAAATTCATTGACTTTAAAGAGGACATTCTTGTTAATCATTCCTCCACCATTTCTTAACTATAAATATACTATACCTAAGATCACACAGGCAGCAAAGCTGAACAGTCGTAACTCTCCCCGAAGCATGATGTTTGCTCTTCCGAGAAGACTTACTATGTGGCCGGCTTTAAAACCACATATCTTATATATTTTAAGTTAAATATTAGAACGTTGTTAAATTTCTGTACCAACTGAGTTTTGATTGGCCAAAAGTTGTATACAAATGTATCTTATGGGAATTAGATTGGCCATGTGTCGTCAAGCAAGGCGTGCTTTGGTGCTGTGATTGCTAAGGAGGGCCTAAGCAAGGTCTGTAAGGACAAACTGTTGTCATACATAGTTGTAAATGATTTTATTCAATGGAAATATATAAAGGATTGCAATAAAAAGTAGCAACATCCTGTCTGTTTCAACAAAAATTACTTATCTCTATCTTATAATACAATCAATATAAATAAATAACTTTCTTTTAATACGTATACGTTGTATTTACACCTCAGTAAACACTGACGAAATGAGTAATAATTATATTATACAAAACAGGCTATTCCGTACATTGAAATCCTCATATCAAGGCGTAGAATAAAATTAAATATGCTCCAAGTATTTTCTACTCATGGTCAACTTTGTTATTTGAGCCAGTCCTTGCCGTCCTTCTCAGTTATCAAAACAATTAGTGATGGGGTAAAAAAAATGCAGAAATACCCCAATTCCACAAAAAATAGTAAAACAAACCACCATTCGATACATCATTGAAGTTTGAATAATAAAATTGTCTTTAATTTATTAGGTTTTTACACATTTTTACATACTTTTATCTTTTATCTTTTTAAAATTTTAATTTCTAACCGCATCGGCTTATATTTTAAGTATTAATTGAACTGATACTTTTAATATAAATTTCTAATAAGAATAAATAAATTATTTTATGAGTTCAATCAAGGACTAGTCCCTGGTTAAATCAAGTTATTGCAAACACACAAGAACTTCTTAGGGCATAGGCTTTTATATAATCATCTGCACACTTGTATATATGTAGAGTTTTGTGTTGCATTTTTTCTGAATGTTTTTTAAACGCACTTCAGTAATTGCAAATTTCACCTATTTTAAGCTAATTCTAAGCATGTTCGGTGTTAGGTTACGCTGTATGTAAATATAGCAATTGTACACTTTTAAGAGTGCCATGTTTTTAGAGTTTTTAATTTTGAAATGAGTAATCGCGTGTGTACATAGGATATTCTTCATATGTCATTTGCAGTGCTCCAACGGTGAAGAAAATACAAGACAAGCAAGGTGAACCGTTATCGTGGTATTTTTTAAACGAGAATATAATATAAAAGTGTCATTTTAACACCTTACATATTTTGTAGGTTTGCCTGAATAAAGATATTGCTTATTTATTTTAAATTTATTGCAAAGAAAATCAATCAAAATCAATCCGGCAAGAGTTTAAATACTTGTTATCATCCGAGTTAAATATGCTTTCCCGATTTTATAGGTAATAACAAAATAACGAGATACAGGAGCATGTGAGCTGTTAAAAGAGATAAATTTAAAATGTAAAATATAACACCAAGTTACAAAAAACACATAGCAAAATAAAAGAGTAGAAACAATAAAAATGTCGACCGATATATTTCGACAGATCTTTGGTCGTCCAGTGAGTCGTGAAGAACGACTAGTAGTTTAAAAATAGTAATATTTTATACCGGTAAAAAATCTTTGACATGGCAACATACTAGCCACTGAAAAGTCATATGACAACGAGACTTGTTAGTCATGAATGGTTGTTTTATGTTTAAACACCTGGGTTTTAAAGTACCCAACCTGAATATAAGCCGTTGTTCCAACGTACGTCTATTGTCCTGGCCTCCATGTATTTTCATAAGTAATGTTACTTGCATGTGTTTATGAGCAGTGGTTAGGGAGTCTGAAGTGATTGCCGACTGGGCAATCCGTATTATTACGGACATAGCGAATATGTTCCGCAAAGCAGTCACCCAGTCGGTGGTAGGTCTCCCCTACGTATATCTTTTGACGCTGCCCACATATAATAGCATGTATAAAATATATATTATTCCTAAACTACTACTTCATTCTTCACGACACACTGGACGACGACAGATCTGTCGAAATATATCGATCGATCTTCTTATTGCTTCTACTCTTTTATTTTCCTAAGTGTTTTTTGTAACTTGATGTTATGTTTTAGATTTTAAATTCATCCCTTTTAACAGTTCACATGCTCATTGTCTCGTTAGTTTGTTTTTGACTTTGAGAGCTGTTTCGCAACACATTATTTGTTTTATACTATTGATACATTGTCAAACGAACCAAAGCAAAATGAAACTAGAGGAGTAGAAACTGATCCTGTATCACTCACCTGAAAAAAATGCGTCTATGCCATACCAATGCTAATCACAAAAATTTATGTTTTCCCAATGCGGTCTTATGTTGAAGTTTGGTTAAATTTGTTTCAGTGGCTTCAGAAGACAAGATACAAAAAAAATGTAATAATAGGTTTGTCTTTTTAATGCAGTATGGAGTTGGTAAAACAATTCCTCGTTAAGAGATGTATGCTCCTTATTTTTCTTAGATATGATGTACTTGTACATGAGATAATATCTCATGTGTACACTTTGTTCAATTACTATTATCTAAATTTAGGTAAATTCTAAAGCCTTAGGTTTATCATCCTCCATCCTTAGCTATATTTGATATTACTGATTATTCGGGTTTCGTTTTGGTTTATGCATTTTAAACATTTTTTGAAATTATGGATTTCTTATGTTTGGGTTCTAGTGCTGCTGATGAGGAATTGATTTCCGAGTTGGCCGTACAGCTCATTAAAATTATTGCAGTTGGGAGTTAACATACATTTTATTGTATCATGTTCATTTACTCCATATCCTTTCGTAAAATATTCCCATAGGGTCCAATGTTGAACTATGTTCTGCGCTGGCAGCCATGTTTTCTGTCAAATCGGAACAAAATGAGCAATCTTTGTAAATGTTTTTACATACATCATTTCAGCTTAGTTTGGTTGATTTTGCATATTTCCCATAGGGTCCAGTGTTAAAATATTTCCACATGGATGTCAGGGGCTTTGTCGGATCGGAACAAAAATAATAACTGTTGTAAAGGAATTTGTACATTATCCCTATAGAGTTTCGTTGAATTTGCTGTGTTTCAGAGAAGAAGGTGAAAATATGATTTTCCCTATAGGGTCCTATGTTATTCCGCACTGGTGGCTATTGTTTTTTTTTTTTGTCGAATCGGAACGAAATGGGCAATCTTTGTAAAGGACCTTCAATACATCATTCCGGCTGTGAAGTTTGTTGAATTTGCTTCAGTGGTTCCAAAGGAGATGAAAATCTGTATAATGCAGAGCATAAAGTCTAATCGATAGTCATGGATATCAATGAAATGTAACTCATGTCGATCAACGAAGTGGATTTAACTGGTTATGGAACAAGTTCCGCACCTTGATTGATCCGTCTGCGTTGTTCGGCACTCGTGGCATTTTTTTTTATATTCACGACTGTCAATTAGGTTTACTATTGTTTAGATTTATCTAATTGTAGTTTGCACCGCAATATGTCTATTACGTAATCGATTTCTTTGATTTAAATTTCTACATATAGATGACACCTATGTTGTATACGTGGAACTACACCTACAGCTCCTGATATGTCTTGATGCATTACAGTAATTACTTTTTTCTATCTATTTAGAATTTTATTGACTGGACAGTTCTTTACATTCGATGATAATTTAAGTGTCGATTTCAATACATCACAGCTTGCTGTTTACAAAAGATGTTTTCCATTAAAGTGTAGGCCAAACATACGGTAAACATCTGTCGGAAATATGTATCTAAAGTACTGTTAATTAAATATTGATGATCCACGTTTCAGGTATTCTAAATCCTTTTTACGTTCCGGCTTTACTACTTGTATAGTCTGTACTATGGTCCTGTTCATAAAAAAACAACTTCTAGTTCGTCAGATATTGGCATTCTTACGATTTATGCGTTACTTGTACAATAGTTTTTCTTTTTGAAGATTTTACCAGAAACTGATTTTAATTCAGTTCACATCACGTGGTCCACATATGGCGTGACCTGTGTATTTGTTGTAAGAGTATTCATACCCAGTGTTACAAAAAATGAATATTATAATTATAAAAAGGTTGTTATGCATTACCCGTATCAGCTGATTTTGGCATTTCCGTAAGATCCTTTTGTTTATTTATTCTATCTATACAGCCATTTATACATCTTTGTTTATTTGTTCTATCACCTATTCTCAGAATAAGTGTCCACGACTCCATGTCTATTGTCGCCGGAGGCTTGAACGAAAAAAAGTACCACTCACATGTAGCAAATTATAATTTTTATTGGACGAAATATTAGAATTATCGAAATAAAACATATATCACCTTAACAATTATTTCTATCCGTAAAACTATAGATGGGAAGTTCCAGATTTCCTATGAAACAGCGTGTCGCTATCAATAGTGGTTGTATAGAATGACCACAGAAGATTATCAACGTCTTTTATAAATGACATTCAGCAGTATTTGTTTCCTTAGTATATTCATCTAATGTGTAAGAGAACTGACAACCCTTTACCATGGTATGGTTAACATGATATTCAAATTTTCCAGGTGTCGCTAAACACTATGTAAACTACGTTGCAAAATCAAATTTGTCAATTTTGTTTATCCTTATGTCTTGATAAACTCAGTATAAAGCTAAGCGCATGATTCCATACATAAATTAACTCTTTGAAATAATTTCAATTTCGACAAAATCTTTTAAATCACTCGTGTTCGCATTTTTGTAGTCCTAATGAAAGCGTTGCTGTGAGCTAGTAAGCTACGTTATGGCTGTTACGCATCTTAATATGGATAATTATGCCATGATTCCTTATACTATGATGGCGTTAACGTAGTACCTCAATGATATCTTAGGGATTTCATCTGATGCGTTGAGACACGAAATAGCGCAAAAGGAATTCGGTTCTGTAATTTACGTTTCGTAAGCTACGTTCACTCATACACAATATTACCAATTAATAAGTCGATGACACGGAATTTTGACGTTATTTTACCGTCAATGGTTTAAACGTTCACTACAACGTTTGACGTCAGTCGACTACAACGTTTGACGTCAGTCGACCTGTACGTTTGTTTTTCGGAAAATTCAATGACAAGCTTGGAGAAAAGTTGTTTCTTGAAAAAATATCAAAAGTAAGAAAAACTAGTTTCTATTGAGGTTTCATATAGGTGTTTCAAAGAGAGGATATGTATATCTGTCGATTTAGAATATCTAAATAATCAACAGTAGTCGTTTTCAGCAGCAAAGCGATGTTTGAAAATACATTAGTTATACGTAAATTACGTTATCAAACATAATAGAAACTAATGTTCATTACATAAATATAATTGAAATTATACATATATAAACCGTATGAATCGTTCATATACTATTACTATCTCTCGAATTAATTCAGAGTTAAAGATCAGATACGTAGATTTGTTCATTCAAAATTACGATAACGTAGCTTACAGAATTTGTATAGTGGGTATGTTTATGCAAACACTGAAGCATAAAGTCTACACAGTTATGGTTTCTGTTTGTATTGACGAACAACACACATTCATACGAAATTCTTGTGATGTCACATTGTCGCAGACGTCCATGACATGATCAGAAAAAATGCCATGAGTCGTGATAACGTAGATTACATATTTTGATAACGTAAATTACAATACTGGTAACATGTGCGACTATCAAGAATCCCAGAATAATATGACAAGACAAGACGATATTTATATTTCATTAGATTGAGATAGAATTTTATTTCAGTGATGGGAAAGTCAAAGGCAGAAATACAAAAGCGTACCGAGAGAGGATGAAACAACAAGAAGGAGAGGCTTATCTAAAGAAAGAACGAGAGAGAGTCAAATCGTATTATGTTCCGGTAGATGAAAAACCAAAACAGGAAGCAGATAAAAGACGCAAAAAAGTTCGAGAGGCGGTAAGACAACATAGAATCAAATCAAAAGCCAAAAACTGAATGAGGCGGAACAAAGCTCAGAAATATCATCCTCAACTGATGTCACTTCTTCCACATTGATTGTCAAACTACCCAGTCAGGCCACAAAGAAGCGAACAATAACGAGAGTAAATAAAGCAAATGCTAAACACAGACGAGAAATAGAAAAGCTTGGTGGCAAAAATGAGAAGCTAAACAGAAAGATTAAAACTGTAAACAAAAGATATGAAAGACTATTAAAGTAAACAAGTGCACCTAGTATTCCCGCGCCTTGTACGTCATCATCTGTTGAAAATAGTCCTAGCACATCGTCAATCGCAAATACGCCTAGCACGTCTGATGTTCTTACACCAAGAAAAAGATCAATGGATGAAATACGACAAATTGGCTTGACTCCGAGAAAAGTTCCTATAAAAATGCAAGAAAAGTTATTGTTTGCAAATGTTATAGCAGATGAATTAGGCGTGGCTTGGAAGTCGAATGGTATGAAAGGTAAACAAGTTTTGAAGAGATTCGTAAATGGCAATATCATTAAGAAATACAAAATGAAGAAAATGTTGAGCGAAAAAACAGGAATCAGAAGGCATCACTTTGTTGCAAAGAATTGTCCTGAAAGCAAAAGAATCAACTCATTCCCAAAATTCAGAAAGCGAATAGAATCGAGTGAAACCATCCAAGCAGACGTTGTCCGCTTTTTATCGAGAGATGATAATAGCAGGGTGATGCCCGGAAAGAATGATACCTTGAAAACGACAACTGGTACAGCACAAAAAAGAATTCTAAACGACAGTCTTTTATTCTTGCACACGAAATCCTATTCAGAGTCTCGGTATCGAATCTCCCTCGCCACATTTGCCGTCTCAGACCAAAACACATATCTTTAACCAAACACCTTAGTCGTAATAAATGCTTATTTCAAAAACACCAAAATATGGCGCTGGCTTTAAAAAACATGAAATCTTCAGGAGCAAACATCACAATTAATCCAGATGAATTTATTAGAAAGCTGAAAGATCAACCACTGCCACAGATTCTATCACTAATTACTGACGAAAATGTGAAGTACGAACAATGGAGAAAAGTGGAAATGGAAGATGGTAAGAAGAGGACCAAGATTGTAGAGAAAACCGAGACAAAGGAAAGCTTCATTGCAATCATGAACAATCAAGTTAGAGACTTTCAGGAACATGTGTCAAGAGTTAAAATCCAATACCAGGCTTTAACTAATCTAAAGGAAAATTTGCCTTGCAACCAAGCAATTGTTCAAATGGATTTCGCAGAAAATTTTGCGTGTTGTTCTGCTGATGAGGTCCAAAGCGCGTTTTGGAACTCAAGTGCCGTCAAATTACACCCAGTAGTGGTTTACGTAAAAGTAGATGGAATAGTACTTCAGCATAGAAACTATGTCTTCGTTTCCGACGACCTTGGCCACAACATAGGTGCAGTGTATGCCATCTTAAAGAAACCCATTCCAGAGATTAAAACGTTTGTAAAAGATCTGGATGTCATTCATTACTGGACGGATAGTCCAAGTTCACAGTACAGAAACAAAACTGCTTTTTACATTGTCTCTGATCACAAGAATTTGTTTGGAACAATGGCAATATGGAATTATTTCGAAACAGGCCATCGAAAGGGGCCATGTGATGGCATAGGAGGTACATCAAAGAGAACAGCAGATCTAGCTATCAGACAAGGAAAAATCGCCGTGCAAGATGTCCCAGAGTATTACGAAAGAGTTCAAAAGTTTCACACAAGTGCCAAATATTTGCACGTTACATCAACCGAGTGCGCAGAAAGCAGATTAGAGCTAGCTGAGATAAACAAGAAAATCAATCCATTAAGGATGTTCGCTAGTCATGTTTATGTATTTCTGTCAGATTTTCGGACTTCTCTGGTTTTATCCATTTAAAAGCTTAATAAAGTTTTGCCCGATGACCCCCAATTTTTTCCCCATAATTTCATTTTATACACCTTTTGGGGCATTCTGACAAAATTCTATTCAGTTGGTGTTATTTTTTCACATTCATTATTGAATAAACGTTCCTCGTGTTAAACCTATGAAAAACGCAGAGGAGTTCAGTTTCCCGCCATTTTTTGTAACGCTTGTATCTAAAAAATTACATCGGTAACCTATCAATTTTTTTGGCTTAAATTACTTCTTTTCCAATTTTCTTACAAAAAATCACATTTAATTGATATCCTTGTTATTTTAAAATTGACCAGCGAACATCCTTAAAGGGCACGATGCAAATTCACAGTGCAATTGGCGTGTCAAAGGGCACAGTCAATACAGCAATTACCTCATACTACTGCCAGGAGTGTTTGTCAGGAAATTTCCACGATTTTTCGATAGGAAACATAATGAAAACGGAAAGAAAGAACAATACTGATGAGACAGAACAGGTCCTCGTGATTGAACAAGTCATAGAAGATGATCAGGTTGTAGAAAATGTATTTGTCGTAGAAAATATTCAGGCCGTAGAAAATGAACAAGTTACAGAAATTGAAGAAGGATCTGCCAATGAAGATTACGATGAACATGAAGAAGATTCAGACCGAGTTGAGATGAATATTTCCGTAGGTCAATTCGTAGCAGCAATATACGAAAATGCATGGTACGTGGGAAAAATTAAGGATTTTGACGAGGACGACGAGGAATGTGAAGTTACTTTTATTCGCCCTACTGAGGGTAGAACAACCGGTAATCAGCTATACAAATGGCCAAGTCCAGTGGATGAAATATGGTTGAATGTTACGGACATATTGTGTAATGTGGAAGAACCGAAAAAAGTAGGAAGGAGTGCGAGAAGCTTTGAGATCAATCCCATGGACTACAGAAAAGCATGCGACTTGTTAAGTGTTCGTACTAAGAAATGAACATTAGAATGAGTGAAAAAAGTAACTGTGCTAAACTTGATACATAAACTTTAAATGCTCGAAAATATGATTCATTTGTCTGAAAAAAATCGAAATTAATGACATTTAATGTAATTTACGTTATCACTTAATTTGACCAAATAATAGCAAACAATGAGGGACTATGATACACTTGAATAAAAAATTCTGATAAATTCATGAATTTCTAATAAAATAAACTATAAATCTAAATCAAAATCACAATATATAAGGTTTTAAGAAAGATCAAGTTAAATGGGTCAAAATGTAATTTACGTTATATTTCTTAATATATGTGATGAGAGAGATAATGATGTAAAGCATGTCCAATTTTTTTCAAATGCACTCTTATATTATAAAATAATTTGAGAAAAAAGTCTCGCAATGTTTGTTATAACAATTATATATTTTTGTAAAATACGTTATTGTTTTGGGTAATTTACGTTATTGTTCGAAAAGTTTTGAATTTGTTTTTCCCAAGTGATTTTAATGTCAAGTAAATCAGGCATGTTCATTCTATAAATATAGAGTAAATATGAGAAATAGTTTAAAACAACAGCTCTATCAGAGAATTTTTGTCAACGATAATGACATGTTTAACATTTTGGAATTTATTTTATCATTTCTTTAACATCTTTGGATTTCAAACTTGTCCAGAATATTGGAGTTTAATGTTTGAAACACAATCAGAAATTGTTGGTCCATGATTTAATCAAAAATATTTTGTATTTTACCACAGTATTAAGTCAAATTGTTGGGTAGAATGTCCATTAACAATCTGGAACGTAGATTACACACGGAAATACCATCTGCAATCTGATTTCAAATATTTTTGTTAGTATTGTAGTTTGAGATCTATTGGTTTGAAATAAGTTCTGTCATAAATCAATAAATGATTTTTTGACCTTATTTTGATTATTGCCAATACTTTTTATTTTTTATTTTTCGTATTTTTCGTATTTGAACTATGGACACGTATTCTGAGAATAGGTGACATACAGCCTTTTATACATCTTTGGGTTATTTTTTCTATCTATACAGCCTTTTATACATCCTTGGGTTATTTGTTCTATCTATACAGCCTTTTATACATCTTTGTTTATTTGTTCTATCTATACAGCCATTTATACATCTTTGTTTATTTGTTCTATCTATACAGCCTTTTATACATCTTTGTTTATTTGTTCTATTTATACAGCCTTTTATACATCTTTGTTTATTTGTTCTATCTATACAGCCTTTTATACATCTTTGTTTATTTGTTCTATCTATGCAGCCTTGTTCTATCTATACAGCCTTTTATACATCTTTGTTTATTTGTTCTATCTATACAGCCTTTTACACATCTTTGTTTATTTGTTCTATCTATGCAGCCTTTTATACATCTTTGTTTATTTGTTCTATCTATGCAGCCTTTTATACATCTTTGTTTATTTGTTCTATCTATACAGCCTTTTATACATCTTTGTTTATTTGTTCTATCTATACAGCCTTTTATACATCTTTGTTTATTTGTTCTGTCTATACAGCCTTTTATACATCTTTGTTTATTTGTTCTATCAATACAGCCTTTTATACATCTTTGTTTATTTGTTCTATCTATGCAGCCTTTTATACATCTTTGTTGATTTGTTCTATCTATACAGCCTTTTATACATCTTTGTTTATTTGTTCTATCTATGCAGCCTTTTATACATCTTTGTTTATTTTGCTTTTCATTGTGTTTTAATTTGATCTACACTAAGATACACAAGTGTAGAAATGCTATACGTGAAAACTTAATTTTACAACAACCATGGTATTCATTTTTTTTTTTTTTT
>MJUU01051937.1:4105-16204 GCA_002080025.1 Modiolus philippinarum | reverse complement strand
TTTTTTTCGGATGAGGGGGTCGCCATGAATTACCCACCATTATCAAACGATGCCTAATTATTAAAAATGTGTTTCTTACAATTGCATTTGAGAGAACTGTTAAATATTTAGTGCCCGGAATACTACATGGCACTACTGTTTAATTTTCTAAAAAATACCGGCCGATAGATGACGCTATGATTAGGGACCGACCATTTAACTTGAGGGGGGGTATGGTTTTTTCTCTGGACAGAAAAATTTTTTAACTAGTATAAACAAAATATTTTTTTTTTTTGAAAATAAGCATTATTTTGGGGGGCAGAAAGCCCCCTTCAGAATATTTTTTTTCATCATTTTTGCAGCCAAAATATTTTTTTCACATAAAATCAGCTTCAGAATATTTTTTTTCGAAAAACCATAGCACCCCCCCCCCTTTTAGGTTAAATGGTCGGTCCCATTACGTCATAGAGTAGAATAACGCGTACCGCAATACAATGGGAACAAGGTATATACCATACGACAGAATCAGGGACACACCAAAATCACAGAACTTGGAACCGGAATTTTATACATAAAATTGTGCATTCAACCAGGTTTAATGATGCATAAACCTCCTGCTTATATATCACAAATGTATACTTTAAAAAGTCTCGTACTTGCATACATTTTCATCACGAAATAGTAAAAGTCGTCAGAAAACTCAATTGCGACAGTTATAAAAGTCAAAGATCTAACCCCTCGCATCCTAAAATACAGCATGGTTAACCCGTAATTGGCTTTGTACGAATTCATAGCATTTTCCTTGGTCAATGATTGCATGCGACCATCGAACTACAATGTAACATATCATGTCGGGTCAGAAAATTTCATTTCTGTGACGTCATCGTTAAAATGACGTCACACCGAGCCTCAGTCAACATTAAATATCGTCAGCGATTCTATAACTTTTGAACTAGAAATTTAATTTCAATGGTTATGATTATATTTTTTTCTCTGGCGACATTGAATGCAAAATGAAGGGACAATTTAATATCCCTAGGCCGTGAAACTTTAAATCATGTTTGCTGAACGCGTCAGTCTATTTTTTGCGACCTTCACTGATATTCAGTTGTGATGCAATGTTGTCCAATACTTGCTATTTCATGACATTTGTCAAATCTGATTTCAGTTTTGATTTATTAACCTCAATGACTTTTACCAAGCCAGCCAACACAGCTTTTAATCCTAGAATTAAGTTGACACGTCGTTATTTTCTGATTTTTCCATCTTGTTAGACAAATAGGAAGTAGCTAGTGTCACGGGAGTTGTCCAGTGGATAACATTTGTCCAGTGGACAACTATCCAGATGCTGATTAGTGTTTTGAACAACCAAATTTATCCAGTGGATAGTTAACCAAAGGATTAGGACTTGTCCACTGGATAAGTTTTATCCAGTGGACAACTTTAACCATGTTTTGAACAACCGGGCCCTGATGTACATCAAATAAATCATAAAGTTTTATTGTCTTTTATGTCCAATGATATACTTGATATAATATGTCCATTCATCCGTTAATTAATTCTTTAATGATTGAAACTATTATAAATCTTATCCACATGCATGTTCTTGACATATAATTTTTAAAACGCGAACATCGAGTTAAATAAATTTTGCAAATGTTTGAAAGCGATGCGTGTCGAGATTTCTAACATTTAAACCTATTTACCGAGATGTGAGAAATTTCATAATTTACTTGTTTAATTTTTAGAAATTGTTTCTCTAATGACTGGATATAAAACACGCATGATTGTATTCCGAATAGTTTTCGCTTGGAATGTTTTCACTGAAGAGGGTAGAACAAATGTAGACTAATATTCAGGAAATGTAAAAACTGCGTAGAAATTAGAGATATAGATACATCCAACATCCTATTCACGCTTTTTTATCTCTCAAAATGGAGCCACAAGGGGCAAATATATACTTTTTAAAATATACCATCACATCTTTAAAAAAACTTTTACATGATTTACTAATTGATCATCTTTTTTCAAAAGAAAGTGAGAGGATGCAGCTGATCTGTCACAATATGCTATATAAATACTAGCATGTATTCTCGCAAAGTGCAACATATTCATTAACCATCTAGGTAATGCACATTAAGTTATCGGCAAAACAGGATTGTCCGATAGAAATAAATTATTAGTTAGATTTTCTGGGAGTAGAACTTTTTTCATGTATATTCATGCAACAAAATTACCAAAAAGAGTGGTCAAGAGCCAAAGTCCATGAGACAAAAGGCCGAAACAGGCGGAAACCACCGGTAAAATTGTCCACCGCAATGGTCCTGACTTGGAACAGGCGGCAATTCAAAAGAAATGGAGGGTTGAACCGGTTTTATTGCAATCTCTCCTTCTATTTCGGTAATGTTCGGTTGCAACTAAACAGCAAATGCCATTGAAAGGTCACAGACAGTTAAAAGAAATGATCATCCATGTATTAAGTAAAGAAAGAATCTTGAATCAGTGTTCGGACCGAAACTTCAAATTTGCAAAAACAAATATTGGAATATCCCTGGTTTATCTGTTTTGGTTTACTTGTTTAATGTAAACATTAATCCTCTTTTAACTATCTTCATGTAAAAAATGTGTAACATGTGCATGTTCTGTGATCGTTGTTCGGAAAGAATAGCAACTAATGCTACAGTCCTAAGTGTCAAAATTTAAAGAAAAGGCGTCTAAAGGCAACATAGATTCTAGAAAATTTTGTACTTTATTTACGTCACATGTCCATTTAGACTTTGTAATGTTGGGTTCAAATAGGCTATTACTTAAAAAAAACATTACAGGCGAAATATAGAGTTTTCCAATAGATGCACCATCCACAAAATTATGTATAGAGATATGGCTGATCCATTTGTATCCAAAACAATTTTAGACTTTCCGGAAACAGTTTTGTAATGAGAGAAAATTTAATAGATCTTGCGCTGACACATTCATAGGATCTATATATTTATGATACTAAACAACTGTGACCATAGAGACAAAACAGGAATATGTTGGTCTTGTCGTTGTCTTCTTATAAAAGTTTAGTTTCTTGATATTTGGGTTATTGGATGTGGTTTGTTTCCATTGATTTATTCTCTTTTTTACCCTTTTGGGGTCATTTAGGGCTTGCTATATGGTGTGAGGTTCTGACTGTGTTGAAGACCGTACGGTGACCCCTAGATGCTTTGTTTTGGGTCGTTTTAACCTAGATATGGGATGTTGTCTCCTTGATATTTACCCCATTTCCTTTCCTTTTCAAACTTATTATTATTTGCCGTTGTTTGCTGTTATCCTGTTTTTGTAATTATATTGTTTCCCAGTGCATTCTCTCCTAAAGGCATTAATAATGTTAATGGACCGATTTAAAAAAAAAAACTTTAGAGGAAAGACTAGTTCTTAAATCCACGAAGTGGTTAAATAAAGTTTTGTTGACATCGGATGTGGGATTTTGTCTATTGAAGACATGGTGCAGAACCAGATATTTTGACACCGAAGTCTTATAGATCGCAACTTCTGCAACATGATTAATGTTGGGAACCATACCTTGGCCAGTATATTGCTATCAATATAGTACCTACATGTTTTCCACTTTCTATTCTTTCTCTAGAACCCTTATTAAAGTTAATTAAAGAAAAAAAGGAAATAAGCATAAACATGTTATTATTTAGCTTGGTTGAAACGATTTTTGGTACAATCAAGAAAATGTTATGTTTTATTATAGTTTTTTTTTGCAATTTATTAAGAGTAGAATATAGGACCAGACAAGACAGGAAGCATTAGAAGCGTCAGCTAAGTGTAATATTTATAAATACTGTATTACTGGTTTACGTCTTCAATTTTATCTGACTAGATATATGTCTTTCCACCATTTCTTAATTCAGATAAGATTGTCTGCTTACAATTTGTTTGTAGAAACTGGTAGATACCACAGAATAGATCGATTAAATAGAATATGCATTTTGTGTGATAAAAATGTAATTGATTATGAATACCATTTTGTTTTAGAATGCCCACAATATTTTGAATTACTTAAAAAAAATTATTAAAGTATAATATTGGGGAAAACATCTGTATATAAATTTACTCAATTTGTCATAATACAAAAGACCTTAGTCGATTGTGTATAATGCATTTGAATATAGGATTGCACAAATGTTGTTATCTCTTCTGTTATGAACATTATGTAATCTCTTCTGTTATGAAAATTATGTAATCTCTTCTGTTATGAACATTATGTAATCTCTTCTGTTATGAATATTATGTAATCTCTTCTGTTATGAACATTATCTAATCTTCTATGTTCTAAACATTATGTAATCTCTTCTGTAATGAACATTATGTAATCTCTTCTGTTATGAACATTATGTAATCTCTTCTGTTATGAACATTATGTGATCTCTTCTGTTATGAACATTATGTAATCTCTTCTGTTATGAACATTGTGTAATCTCTTCTGTTATGAACATTATGTAATCTCTTCTGTTATGAACATTATGTAATCTCTTCTGTAATGAACATTATGTAATCTTCTATGTTCTGAACATTATGTAATCTCTTCTGTTATGAACATTATGTAATCTCTTCTGTTATTAACATTATGTAATCTTCTATGTTCTGAACATTATGAACATTAAGTACATGTATATACTTAATTACTTTATATGTGCAACTGTATATCTGTATTTGTAACTATGCACAATACATTTATGCCTATGAGAAAATTTGCTTAAAGTTATTAAAGAGAAGAATGAAATATTCATTCCTTGTTAAGTTGTTAATTGTAAGGAGAGGAGGTCTCTTAATATTGTTTTGATAACATGTGCCCCATCCCTATGCTTTTGAGCAATAAAATCTGTTTAATAATTAATTATATGTCGTAATACATGTATGAGAAATATCAATTAAAAAAAATTCAAGCATTTTCTGGATAAAATCATAACTTATTCATGCATATGTGAATCATTTAAAGCAATCATATTTTTTAACCTTGGTAAAAATCTGACAGGGGCTTGAAATATGGGAAAATCTAAAAATTTTACAAAATATTGAAACATTAAAAGTCAATTAATGGTAAAAATTTTTTTTGCACCAAATTTTCTGCTTAAGTCCAGATTCCACTAAATATTTTCCAAAGGTGGCCATTTAAACGTTTTGTAAATTTTCTTAATAACCTGAAGTTCACTTTGTGCGGCGATGATTTCTCAAAGTAACACGTCTAAGTAACACATCCAAGCAATTGCCCAACTTTAAAGTCTAATATGAAATTTCTATCGCTTCTCCCAACTGGGGTATGCAAATTACCAATTGTGCCTGCAGATCCTTGGGCATACATGTCATCATTAATAACGCTTTATTATTTTCACATGTTACGAGGGTCACTGAATCAGAGTGCTGGTTAATCCGGAAGTGTTTCATGAGCGTTTGAAAAATCAAATATTGTCAATATAGACAGTTGTATGCAAAGCAAAAGTATGATGGTTTGGTTATGCCAGAACCGGATTGGTGATTGAGTCTATACTGAACTGTTTTTCGGTTACGAATGTCCTCCGCCCCATTTAAAACACGGCATTACATTAGTTATCGTTTTCACTTGGTTTGATTGTCCGTTACAAATATTTACATTTCATGCGTATTCATCAACATTCTGTCGATTTGATAGGTGAAAATCGATCACGTTGCAAATTCATGTCAAGTTGCAATTCCAATCAAACATTTTACCACATGACCACGTGATGGATTATTTGTAATAATAAACCCAAATATACGTAATGTACTTTCCTTGAAATAAATTTGTTTTAATATTTAGGTTTAGAAAGGGGAGGTTTGGGTACCCGTAAACCGGTTTAACCCTACCGCTGGCTTTTGCTAGTGCCGGTACCAAGTCCGGCTGTCCCGAGTTCCTATCGTTGTTTATGTTTGTCTTTTGTATTTTTATTGTGGGTTTTTTTCTTGTGCAGTTCCTATTTCCTTTCTGGCATGTGGCTATGTTTTTCGGCCGTTGTAGGTGTTTCCTGTTATCTTTTTATTCCATTTTGAAATTAAATGATTTATTTTGAAGTTTCAAACTGAAATGTTGATTATAAAAGTGTTGACTGGGCGCTCATTTCAACATAAATCACTTCTGTGCTTCATCAAGAAAGTGTTTTGGTAAACACTTTCATACCCCAATGAACATTCGAAATAATGCATTTAATTCTTATATAATGTTGAAACGTACAGCCGTACGCAAGTTCTGCATGAAGTATTTCATTCCCCATTGTATATAAATTAAGAAATTGTATATAAAATTAGAATTCTCAAGCGATTTATTGAAGCATGTAGGAGCTAAAACCAGCATATTCCATCTGCACATTATAAATTATGGACGTCTCTGAGGTGATTACTCGTTTCAATAGCATTAATACACTGTCAATATTAATCGAAATTATCAGGGAAGTCATTATTTGTGTTTCCATTTCAATAGAAAAGGGTATTCCCTTCATTGATTATTGATTTAGGCAAAAGTCTATGGTTATTATGTTTATCATGTTTCCATGGAAAATAGAAAAAGATATTCATTGCTGCAATATGCCATTGAAATTTAATTATATATTAAATACATAATGACTACAGTGGGGTGCAGACATAACCTCATGACCTCATGTCCAAGTTAACTATGGGAGCAGTCAAGAGAACAGCTCAAAGTTAACTTGAAGTTAACTTGGAGCAGCCATAGAGCAGTCCTAGAATCCTGTCTGCTCTGGTCATAGAATCATGTCTGCCCCAGCCATGACCGGTCTACCTAAGTCTGTTCTTGTCATGACCGTTCTACTTAAGTCTAATCCGGGTCGTTTCGCACCGAATCCCGTTCGCACCTTGAGTCGTTTCGCTCCTGTTCCCTTTCGCCCCGGGTGCGTTAGCGCCGATTCCCGTCCTAGGTCGTTTCTCTCCACTTTTATAAATTGTTTTTTAATTACTGTTTCCTTTATGTATTTGATCAGAATTTGTTTTGGGAGTACCGAAAATGGGCAAATCTTTCAGAGTCTCTCTTTGAAGATGTTATTTTTATGTTTTTTTTTCTGTTACATTTCTCTAACACTGCGGAAGCACAAAGAATATCAAACTCTGAGAGTTTAAATAATTAAATTGATAATAAAGTACATTCAGAGATGCATCGGCGGTATGATCTTTACTTCAGGTAGTTAATACACTCTGTTAGACACCATTGGTGATATGTGTAGTGAGACAAAGACCAAGACCTAAGCAGAATGGACCAAAACACATGTACCAATGACTTGCATAATAAAATTAGTTTTTGTCATATTGGATTTTACTCCTTGACAGTAAACCCGGAGATTGTTAACAAGATGCCATTTTGTTTTTTTCACAGCATATTTTTCACCTGTTTTTAGCCTTTTTTCACTTTGTTATATTCTGAATCTGGGTTAAGATATAAAGTTACACACAGGTTTTAAAATTTATTGCACAAAACAATTTAAAAAGGAATTGGACTAAGGATTTGAATACAAATACTTGATTAGACTAAGAATTGCACTACAACACAAACCATCATTTACCGTCTCTCCCACACGCAAGATTAAAGAATTTCCCAAAAGTGTAAAATGTTTTATATATAATATTTTCTCAAGGAGTACATGTATGCAAGCGCTTAGATCAAAAAATGATAAATCATTATACTTAGTTATAAAACCTTTTTTGTCTTTTATTGCAGTGTGGAGTTGGTAAAACAATACCCCGTGGTAGAGATGTATGCTCTTTATTTTTCTTAGATGTGGTGCTCTTGTACATGAGATAATGTCTCAGGTGTACAATTTTGTTCAATTACTATTATCTAAATTTATGTAAATTCTAAAACCGAAGGATTAACTCCCACCATCGTAATTTTGTCCTTGGCTATATTTGATATTACTGATTATTCGACATTCGTTTGGTTATATGCATTTTAACATTTTTTGAAATTATTTATTTCCTTTCTTTGGGTTCTAACCCGGTACCTAAGTCCAAAACATTAGTAGGATTATTTCTGGTCTGGCCATAACCGTTCTTGCCGAGTCTGTTCTGGTCATTACTGTTCTTGCCAAGCCAGCTCTGGGCACGGCCCTTCTCTGGTCCTAGAGACACGTGTCGGGATTTCCTGTTTCTCGAGCTCGAAACCGTTTTAATGCTAAAAACATAAATAACTATGTTATTTTACGACGTTTTCAATAATTATTTGTTTCAGTCAGTTAACGTGATCTTATAACTATTGGCATATTGCCTTTTATCTAATTCACGATTTTTTATTTTATGATAATAATTTTACGGAGATTTCGGGTACAAATGTATACTGTCTCGAGAAGGCAATAACTCGTACTTTTTTTATTTACCTGGATAAACACAGGTAAATTATCATCCATGAAAAAGACAACTTACAGGCAAAATGTAATTTTTTTATCAGAACAAGACAAATCTCCACAAAAATGCGGCATTGAAAAGCCAAGCCCCGGGATAAAGCTTTTACTCTTGTTCTTCATCTTGAGGTCACCATGAGACCTTCAACAATGATCTCTGCTCATACGTAATAGGTAGGTTTAAGACAGTTGAAGAATTTCAAGAATTAAGGCCAAGTATTCTCGTTATTTGGTAATCCATATATTCATGATTTTTACCTCTACGAAACCATTTTTTTTTTTTTTTTTTTTTTTGATAATGGATTTAGTTTCCCTCTGTATTTCACATGAAATTGTAGTACAGTGAGGATACTGGGCAGTGGAAGAACTTTTTTAATTTTTAGGTTAAAATGTCAGAGGTTTATATCTCCATTGCGTAAGGTGTTTTTGAAAAATAGGATTTTTATGTGAAGCTCCCCTTGATAAATCTTATTGAAAGTTGGATACATGCACAATATTTGGTAGAGAAATAATCCTACTAATTTGATATTAAAAACTTGAAGGCAAATATCACTGCTACTGAAAATCGACTGAATTGTAAAAATGTTCTTTTATGGTGTTAACTTGAGTATCTGATGACAGAGTAAATTGATACCCATACACAAGAAGCAATTATAAAATTGCAGTGAGAAATCAGGTTCCACTTGCTGGCTTAAGTGAAGGATTGCACGTGAAAGAATTTCATATAGGAATAAACCTACAATTGCATGATTTTGAGATCAATATGAATTACAAAAGAAATCAACTTTCCAAATTATTTCACTCAAAATCACAGTTGTCAAAATATTTTGCGGCGACATCAAGTTTTAACTTGTATTCATCATGAGTCGTATCCGATTGAGAAACTACAAAGAAATAGGGTGGTCTTATGATGATTGAGGCGTATATATGGATTCCATTAATTTATTAAATATACATTTCCTAATTTCTTAATTTAGTTTGTGAGATAGTCAACGACAGTAAACGGTGATAACATTATAATTTTATGGCGAGCAGACACCGAATTTAAAAAATAAATACAATGTAATAATGTTCTCTTTCAGTATTTTGATATTACATATATATCTGTCCTTTGCATTTCTGAAGGACATCATCGAGGTACACGACAGGGAAATAAAGAAAATTGATAAATTCTTTATATATTAGCATGCGTGTTAATACGTAATCTCTAGGACTTATCTGCGATTTAATAGCAAAGTCCAGCATCGAATAAAAAAAGTGGGCTCCAGAATAAAAAGGGGTGCCAGAATAAAAAAGGGGTTCCAGGTGTTTTGTCTAATTCTGTACTCAGTTAAATCACATTCCGGATAGTTGGCGTATCAGCCGCCGGAACATAGCTCTTTGTGTTCTCCAATGAATTAGAGCTTACAAAGACTTTTTAAGAGGAAAAACGTGTATGCAACAATACATCTGTTTTGTGTTATTCATGTAGGAGAAGGCTGTATATAGACTGAATAAAGGCCACATTAAACGCGTGTATTTCTGTTTTAAAATGTTGTAAGTTTGCTTAAACAAATAATCCTAAAATGTTGAATTCAAATATGATTACCATGAGAAGACGGTTCTGCAGCGCAAAATTACAACCATACTTTGATTCCATATACCAGGAAATGGTACATCAATTTCTCCGCTGTGTCGCATCTTGCGTCAGGCATTTGTTATTCATTGTATTTGATCACTTTTTTTGTCCTATCTTATTACTGTATTAATAAATATGGTGTGTATGTATCTTATTTTTATTGGGGGTGTGTAATTGACATTGATACGTAGTGACTTTGTATCTTGAATTCATGACATGCAGCGATGGTCAGCGCACTGTGGTCTCATTATCTTCAATTCGGCTTCAGATTTTTGTTAGAAAATGTCACACTATGAGCATACAAAGTGTTATAGTTACAGTTATAGTTTTTAATTTAAATATTTTTTCTTTGATTAAAATATTATCTCATATATTAAATGTTTGTGCCGATTCAGAAAACCATTGTTGTCAATCTCGTTAGATTTGCCATAAAAATCCCAATTCCATGTACCAAAATACTCTCTATGGCATTTAAATCCCGATCTCCCGACTTTAAAATATAGCTTTCCTAAATTCCCCGAGTCAAAATAAAAAATCCCGTTGTTCTGAAAATGGTCTGGATGAATTGTTTTACAGGTATATCATATAAAATATTTTTTGTCAATCCCGGTACATTTCATCATTAAATTTCCGATTTCCCGTGATTAAAAGCATAAATTTTCCGTATCCCGAGGGCATTCAATCCCGTTTCCCTACTTTAATTTAAGCCTTTCGGAGTTGATGAAGAAAATTTCGGTTTCCCGAAAGTGGTCTCGATGAACGTCCAAAACGACTTTAAAATATGGCTTTCCTAAATTCCTCAAGTCAAAATAAAAAATCCCGTTGTCCCGAAAGTGGTCTGGATGAATTGTTTTACAGGTATATCATATAAAATATTTTTTGTCAATCCCGGTAAATTTCATCATAAAATTTCCGATTTCCCGTGATTAAAAGCATAAATTTTCCGTATCCCGAGGGCATTCAATCCCGTTTCCCTACTTTAATTTAAGCCTTTCGGAGTTGATGAAGAAAATTTCGGTGTCCCGAAAGTGGTCTCGATGAACGTCCAAAACGTCTTATGTACAGTACTTGTAGGGTAAAACATAACCATTTTATGGTGTATGGTGTATGGTGTAATGGTGTATGGTTCAATGGTGCATGGTGTATGGTTCAATGGTTCATGGTGTATGGTGTAATGGTGTATACACCATGCACCATAACCCATGCTCTGTACTCGGTAACTCTGGACCATACACCAGACACACGATCGAGCGACACGATGTGAACGAGAGACAATGAACTGCATGGCGCCTCGGGACTGGCGCAATCGAAGTTAATTTAAAATACATTTTCAAAAATATGTTAAACCTATAAAGCAATGATAAAGAAAATTAATCGTGCTTTTTATGTGCCAGCAGGTTGCTATTTTCTACAACCATGAAATAATAATTATTAGCCAAAAGAAACGCAAAAAACATGTAGTGACAAAAAGCGCATATCTTTTTATTTTTTAACTAAAACCGAAGATGTGAATATAGAACCGCAAAAACATAACTTTTTAATTTGTATTTTAACGTATTTTTGAATTTTCCGCCGAACGCCGATGGACAATCAATTATTATGTTCGTGAAGATCGCGCTGGTTCATGACACATATTTTTCAATAAATTTTGCCATAAACTTGACAAAAGTAATATTTTTTTCAACAATTTTACAATCCCAAAAACTTGCGAGAAAATATTATGATATGACGTATTCATGTCCAAATACTCACAGTGCGCAAAATGATATTTTTCCATTGGCATAATGTTCCCTAAAACATGCAAGAAATTTACAAACACTCATATTTAGTATGATTTGCTGCAAATGTCAACTAAAAGTCAAAATCGGCACACATTTGTCTAAACCAACATATATGGTGTATGCATACCGTAGTATATGCCATTTTGTCAGAATACTATCTAGCTGCTGTGACTCTAATGTGATACAAATTTCCTGAACAGATGCAACAATAAGGCTATCAAAAGTATGCAGTATGGTGTAAATGCCATATAATACTCAAATTTAGTACAAATTTACTGAAAATATGCAACAATATATATAGAGATGA
>MJUU01051935.1:9385-21979 GCA_002080025.1 Modiolus philippinarum | reverse complement strand
CGTGTTATGTCTTTGGTTCTTTTTTTTTCGACATTTTCATTGTCCTTGGATTGATCGTTTTAGACTGGTGGTTCGGTTCACACTTGTTTTACTGTTAATTTAGTTTCTGCATATGCGCATTTCCACAAATTATGTCTCTTCAGTGCAGATCAAATCTAAATATTTAGACGCCAATATAATGAAATGGGTGTATAAGCTGAAAGAGAATTAATTCCAAATAGCATCGAAGTACAAAAACCAAAATCAGATAAGGACAGAGCTATGCAAGAGCGAGATACGCCTTAATTTAAAAAAAAAATTGTGAAATTTTGATATTGCATGTTACCAAATAAAATCGTTTTCGGGCCAGTGCCGAAGTATAGGCTACAGTACAGAAAGAGACATACTGGTAAACGGACAGAAAGTCACAGGACAAAAAGTCACAGGACAGAAAGTCACAAATCTGCTAGGACAAAAAGTCACAGGACAAAAAGTCACAATCTGTATTTTTACATTGGTGGACAAAAAGTCACAGGACAAAAAGTCGCAACTTAAATGTTTGCTTCATGTGTATGTATGTGTAGAACAAAATGGTCACACAACTATATCAACTGACTCATGAAATTGAATATGATATTTATATTATTTTTGAAGTACGGCATTTTATTGCTAAGATTTAGAAATATCATTTTACATAATTGAAAAACTGCGTTTTTTTTAAAAACATATATGAATTTTCTTGGTATAAACTAATATTTTAATGGCAAAATATTTTGCCTAAAAGGCCAGGTGAGCTAAAAATTCAATCCAAAACCTTCCATTTATTTCAACATGACTGATTGTATTTTCCCAGAAGTTTCTTTTTTTTAAACTATAACCGGTAATAACACAAATGATGACAGGGTACCCAACACTGGTCAAATGCCAATTAAGCAATAATTAATTATTATCTAAACATATGTGGATTCAAATTATAGTTATTTGTGTATAAATTAAACCCTACAATAACATGATAAGCCATACATGTAAAATAATTGGCCTTCATGATTATTTATTTTCAAAGATGTTATTTTAATAGTCATGATAGTAACACTTACTGCATGTCAGTGCCCAATAAGGAAATGATAGAACAAACATTCCTAAGATTTATGTCTTGAATAAACAGAATGGCGAGTCAAGAACATGACCCCATACATGCCATACTTAAAATTAAAAAGAAGGCAATGTATTCCCTTTATTTATTCAATATTCAAAATGTTACTTTTTATCCTAATATTACGAAAGCCGGATAGTGTCAATAGATTTTTTTGATAATTATCGCGTTATAACGCAATAAGTTTTGTTTTTCTGAGAAAAATATTTTTTAATTCGAAATAACGAGATAATTTTGTTTTTGCGAGATTTTTTTTTACTGAGAAAATAAAAAAAAAATCTATTGACACTATCCGGCTTTCGTAGAACACAGAGCGAACTATACAATTTTAATTTTCTGTTAGATAGACCAATGAGAATACGATGACCATGTGGTAATCTTGGAGACAGTCTCTGGTATTGCTTAACCCAAATGGCATGTAGACCTAGTGGATTCGCAGTGAAAGCAGTATTCTCTGTATGTTCTTTCAGAATTTCCACTCGTTGATATCCTGCTTTCATGATTGCAGTAAAGTAATCGATATGAAAGCAGGAATCTACCTCTGTAACCTCGACTCATGTCATTCCTGCTTTCATATCGATTACTTTACTGCAATCATGAAAGCAGGATATCAACGAGTGGATATCCTGCTTTCATGATTGCAGTAAAGTAATCGATATGAAAGCAGGAATCTACCTCCTCTGTAACCCCGACTCATGTCTCAACCTCTATTGTATCCATATTGGTGTTGTTGCATACCAACTTCCAATATTATCTACATTTGAAAAGCAGAACGCATAATCCGAATGTAAAATCTGAAAATTCAAATATCAATTATTAATAGATGAACGGTCAAATTATCAACCTTTAAAAAAAATAAAGTACACAATTATGTAAATATTAACAAAGAAGGACACTATCTCCAGTAATCTGAAAATTTAAGCGAAAATCACTACCTAAAATATGAAAACTCCAATACAAAATCACACGCCAATATCAAAATGGTTCAACAAGATGAATTCAAAACATAATCTAGAAAATAAAGCTCAAGTGTAAATCAATCAGTCCTACAAAGTATAAAGTCAAGTCCAAAATTTGAAATTCAATACATTTACTACTACAATAAATCAAGTACAAAAACAAGGACACCAAAACAATATAAAAATACAAAATCAAAACATAATTCTGGACCTGGAAAAGAAAGCAAGTCTCTACGTGGGCGCCAGTTTTGCAGTTCCTGTTGGCACAGTAAATAGAAACAGGTTTAGGGTTCGAATATGTTTATTTCTAAATATATAACTACCCATATAATACATCTATTAGTACCAATATTGGTACCTCCAGCAGCAGTAGTTTGAAATATAATTACAATCATCATTGCTGGTTATAATTCACATCCTGATCTAGAATATTGAAACATCCAGAAGATAGTATATTAACTCCAAGTATAAACCTTGGATTACCAAACGATATGAGACATCAAATCGCAATACCAAATTTTCAGTATTATCAATTCACAATCTGAACAAAGAGTCAACTATAGAATCTTTACTTCTTGTGAGAAAGACCAATGAGAATACTAGAACTTTCCCACCAAAAATGGCATCATGAAAAGAGGCTCTGTAAAGGGAAATTATAGGATTCAGAAACCTACTTCAGAAACTAAAAATCAGAAAACCATGATTAAATGTAATATTCTAAATACTAATTATAAATAAAATCTATTAAATATCAATACGATCAGATATTTGATTTTAGGAACCAAATATCACCCTGTCACATTCGAAAAATTTTCTTCGAAATATCTGCACTCACAAAAATTGTTTAGTTTACAGTAATTACAGTATTCAGTTGTCGCATTTTGCGACAAGTTTGTTTTTGGCACGACCATTTGATTTTCAAGGGCTTGGGCGATTTTATATTTAAAAATTGATCTTGGTTAGAGAGAAATAAATATCTAATCCTTTTTGTCCTAAAAAAAATCCAATTTGATTTGAAGAATTAAACTTTTATTGAAAATGCAAATAAATAATTTGATGTGACATTTGGTTAAATAAATTATTTGTTCGAAATTACATAAATAGATTTTCCAGGCAAAATCGACAGAAAACCAAATGTTTGTCTCCTTATATTTGTCAGACCCAGTATTATGCACTAAGGTTATAATCAACCACTGTTGTAGTTGCCATTACATAAGTTTTACTTTTTTAAATATATCTTTATTAATGCTACTTTTACCCTTGCGGGTTGACAGCATACATATACAAAACACAAACAATTAAACTGTAAAACATGAACAATAAAAAAAGATGCATCTATGTTGAGTCCACTCTCCTCAGTGCTAGTGACTTTTGAATGAAAGGCACAGCAAGGTGCATAAGACAATCAGACGACAAAATATTTACTAAAAATCTAGTTGTATTGTTTTCCACCAATTGTGAATTCATATTTTTTATTTTGATAAAAAAATCTTTTCTTAATGATTCATTCTTTTGACAATAGAAAAAGAAATGTAAAATAACGAAGTTACTGTAAAATTACTTTCAACATGTGATAATTTCGGATAAGACCCTTACCTTGTCGATCAAAACGATCTTGCTACTTACAAAGTAAGCAAAAAGTAGGTATATCACGATACAAAAATAAGAATGAAACTTATGTAAACACTTTGTCTCACGTGTATTTACTCCATATCCCTTCATCATATGCAATGATTCCATGCACTTCCCAGACGCCTCGTTCGTAAGCCCCAACCCATCAATTGGAAACATAACTTTAAAATATTGATGGACGTAGTTGAGGAATACGCCAAACAATGGGAAGGAGAGAAGGAAAAGGTTGAAACACTGTCCGACTGGATCAGGTCCATAAAGTCATTGATTGTAGCTCGAATGAGGCGTCTTAAGACAACCTTGAGCCCCAATTCAAAAAGCATATTCGATGATCCCGAGGTAGAAAAACATTGTCCTTCCTGCATGACAATTATGTCATCGTATCAGCTGACAAGGCCCAAAACAACATCACATTTATCTGCAAAAGACACTACATTGACTGCTTAATGAAGGAGATGGGCATTGACAATTCATTTGGCAACTCCACATACAAACTCTCCACCATACCAAGGGAGGACATACTAAACAATCACACATCAGTATTGTCTTCCTTTGGTATCAGCTTGCGTGAAGAGAACAACAACCTGCCTTGTATCTACTGGGTACCCAAATTACATAAATGCACTTACAAACAGAGATACATTGCTGGGTCTGCCAAATGCACAACAAGACCCCTTTCTAAGCTCCTCACTTCATTACTTACTGCAGTCAAAGATGGCCTCAAGATACATAGTGATAAAGTATACTCAACAAGTGGAGTGAATCAGATGTGGATTCTCAAAAACTCAAAAGACTTATTAGAATATCTATCTTCAACTGAACTCAACCACTGCAATAGTGTCAAAACTCTCTATACTACTCTTCCACACGATAAGCTAAAGTCAGTACTCCGGGATTTAATACATCAGTCTTTCTGTACTATTCGTATTTAGTGATAGGTAAAGATGGGGCCTATTTTGTTAAACATCACACTGATTCACACAGAAAGTATACAGAGGAGGATGTCATTGCAATGCTGGAATTCTTGATTGATAACATATTTGTGGAATTTGGAGGACAAGTTTTCCAGCAGACAACAGGGATACCTATGGGGACTAATTGTGCGCCACTTTATGCAGATTTGTTTCTTTATTCGTATGAAGCCAGGTTCATACAAGGGCTAGTTCAGAAAAAAAGACACTAAGCTAGCCAAATCCTTTAATTTCAGTTTCCGTTATATAGATGATGTTCTTTCATTGAACAATCCTCAATTTAAGGATAACCTTCATCTTATATACCCAAATGAACTCGAAATTAAAGAGACCACTGATACACCATCATCAGCATCATACCTGGACCTATACCTCTACATTGACAACTCTTGACGTCTGAAAACAAAACTTTACGACAAGCGTGATGATTTCGACTTTCCAATAGTGAACTTCCCGTTTTTGAGCAGTAATATCCCCACTTCTCCGGCATATGGCGTGTACATTTCACAACTCATTCGCTATTGCCGTGCCTGTAGTTTGTACAGCGATTTTGTCAACAGAGCGAAATTACTGTCTCAAAAACTTATACATCAAGGGTATGTTCAGTCACTGTTGCAATTGTCACTACAGAAGTTTTACGGTCGTCACCATGATTTGACAGACCATTAAAATGTTTCTGTTTCACAAATGAGAACAGATATTTTGGGTAGATCCAGAGTTTGTTAACGGACTGACTAACACCGACTGTGACAAAACCTGACTTTTCACTGGCAGTGTGACGGGTGCCACGCGTGGAGCAGATCATGCTTACCCTTCCGGAGCACCTGATGATACCTCAGTTTTTATAGGGGTTCACAATGCTAGTGCTATAGTTTTGTGGCTTTGTTCTTGTTCATCTTGTTTATATTTGTTTTGTCTTTGTCATACTGTCTCAATTCGTGTTGCTGTGAATTGCCGTGATGTTGGATTTATGATTTTAGAAATTCTCCTTTCCCTTTTCTTGCTTCGGTATTCGTTTGCCGATGTATCGTAGTCCTAGACACTGTGTTGGACGTCCTCTGCCTCAGCGGATATAGCATTAAAACTAGATACATGTGTAAGCTGGCAATTAATCAAAACTAACTAAACTGTACAGTAAGATAACCGACCGAGGTTTCTCATTATACCCCTAAGGGTTAAAACTATATTTACAAACATACATAGGAAAAATGAAAGGATATGGAGTGAATGTACATGTGACAAAAACGCACACGATACATAGAAAACTCCATTTTATCAAGGACAGGGCTTTTGTATGTTTGTAAATATACATGTATGTCTGGCCTCTCACTGATACTGCCGATGTCTAATGAAATTTATGATGATTCTTGACTAAATCCTGCGGATAGTCTTGAGTTTGAATTCTCTTCCGTAGTGCGACAATGTTCTACCAGCAGACTAGGCTCCTTTAGCTAGCCGGCAGATTATCGGCGAGCACCCCTTGACCCATCTTTCAAAATTATGTATTGTCATATTCTCTCCTTTCAAGATTGTGGTCATGGAGTTAGTAGTCTACCTGTATTGGGTTTTATTCGTATGTTTTATACAATAGGGAAACGGGACAGATAAAGGGGAGGTTTGGGTACCCATAAACTGGTTTAACCCTACCGCTGGCTTTTGCTAGTGCCGGTACCAAGTCCGGCTGTCCCGAGTTCCTATAGTTTTTTAAGACGTTTGTCTTTTGTCTTATACGTGTTTTTCTTGTGTAGTTCCCTTGCAAATTGTTTCATGTAATTATAATTTTCAGCCATTGTAGGTGTTTCCTGTTATCCATTTTTAAACATGTATATACTAAATACAATATATCATTTTTCATATAAAATAAAATATACGAAATTATATGACTCTATATGTATATTAAACATTTTTTATATTGTTCATGGTGAACCATTCAGTCATTTTTCCCACTTTTCTCAATATAAGGGATTTTTTTTGTAAATGGAGCAACATTTTGTAAGTGTTCTAGTGACAGCGACGTGAGCAGGCGAGACATTATAGTTTCGTTGAACCTTTACGAATTATTACATTTGCATTTCAGCTGTTTTAAAAACAAATGATTTTTTAAAATACCGTATCAGATGGTTTTGGTGGAGTTTAGAAATCCTATCATTAATTATTCAGTAATATGTCTACGATATATTTTTTTCACAACTAAGATAAGAGCATTTCTTATCACTGGTAAATCTTCTTTTAAAAGGGAATAACAGAAATTTCAAATTGCATTTTATTCATTTATATAAGCTCTTTCGATTATCAGTACTCCAGTTGTTAGATTTTTAACCACTAAGTTGTGGAAATGAATGTCCAAATTAAAAATAATAACAGTACCAACAAAGTGAGGAAAGACACAGGAAAACAAACTTTTTTACTTTATTTGAAAAACGAGAAGAAGCCACCGCATACACCTGAAAATTGTTTCACAAAACAACTTGTCATTTCCAAAGTGCAGATAAACGAAAATATTCAACCTGAACAAGTCGGTAAAACATCAAGAGTCATACAGTATATTGTCACCCACCTGATATGAAAAACCTCTATCACAGTACATTTCATCATATCAAATTTAAAAAAAAACCAAATATATCTTTGAAAAAACAAGATGCTCAGGGAATGATCATGAACCGCTCAACTGACAAGATGCCTCTAGTATGAGTCTTGTCTATGCTGATGACCAAAAATGAGTTTTCTCTTATGGTCAAATTTAAGCTGAAGTTCGATAAATATTCCAATTCAGTTTGGTTGATTTCATAGAAGATGACGAAAATGATCAATTTCCCATAGAGTCAAATGTTAATCTATATTGATACCTGGCTGCATGGTGTTTTTTGTTAGATCGGAACGTAATGAGCAATCTTTGTATAGAACCTTCTTTACACCATTCCTGTAAAGTTGGTTGAATTTGCTGCAGTGGTTTCATAGGAGAAGATGAAATTATGATTTTTCCATAAGGAATAATGTTCAACCTAAGTTCCATGCTGGTGGTCATGTTTTTTGTCGAACCACAAAAATGACCAATCGTTATTAAGGACTTCCATACATCATTCCTGTAAAGTTTAATTGAACTTGCTCAAGTGGTTTCAGAGAAGACAACGAAAATGTGATTTTTCCCATAGGGTCCAGTGTTTAACCTAAGTTCCCCAATGGCGGCCATGTTTTAGTCTGATCATAATGAAATGAAAAATCTGTGTAAACAACATTCAATCTATCATACTGTAAAGTTCAGTTGAATTTGCTTCCTTGGAAAGATGAAAATGTGGTTTTTTCATATAGGGTCCAATGTTAAACTTAAGTTCCCCACTGCGGCCATGTTTTTTGTAAATCTGACAAAATGTGCAATCTGGGTAGAGGACCTCCTTCTAAACATCATTCCTGCAAAAATGGTTTAATTTGCTTCCGTGGATTCTGAGGAGAAGATGATTTTTCCCATAGGGTCCAAAATTAAAGTTTCGCACTGGCAGCTAGGCTCTTGTTGGATCGGAACGAAATAAGCAATCTTTGTAAAAGACCTTCCATACAGCATTCTTGTAAGGCTTGACTGAATTTGCTTCAGTGGTTTCAGAGAAGCTGAAAATGCGACAAATTAATGGACGGACGGACGCCAAGTGATGCCAATTGGGTCAGGTGAGCTAAAAGAACTGCATAAAGATCAAAGTATCGCAATAACAGGTAATGTAATCACCAGATAGAAATGCAAATAACATGCACAAGACAACTGAATTATAAAATAATTTCCATCGATACAAACGCGGAAATATTTGAAGTGACAGAAAAACGCTGAAAAATACAGGACACCCATGGATCACTGCATTGTCAAAATTAACTTCAATTTGGGTGTTTTAGTTTTTTGTCACAACCCTTCCGGATTATGAATTCTTTGTCATTGTCATTGGGGTAATAAAAAATTACTGAATAGAGTTGTCAAGAGCCTAAATCCATGAGACATTTGAATACTACAGTCACTCCTCAGGTTTTTGAAACTATCTCTGGCTTTCGGAATTCTCTTGTTTTATACATCATTATGCATAAGAAAATTTTGCACACTGACCCCCAATTTTCTTTTTAAAATATGATAGTATACATCTTCATTAGACTTCTGACAAAATGTGATGAAATTC
This sequence comes from Modiolus philippinarum, assembly GCA_002080025.1. Classification (NCBI taxonomy): domain Eukaryota; kingdom Metazoa; phylum Mollusca; class Bivalvia; order Mytilida; family Modiolidae; genus Modiolus; species Modiolus philippinarum. The sequence goes on along the minus strand of MJUU01051935.1, from coordinate 13,131 downwards.
TTGATATGCCTTCATTGCATTTCAAAGGTTGATTACCTTAATACAAAGTGAATGAAAAATCTAGAGAAGTTCGGTTTCCCGCCAAATTTCAGGCGTTTAAATCGCAAAAACGGTCACACTGACCTATCAATATTTTTGGCTTAAAATGATGTATGATAAATATTCTAATAAATAAACATGATAAATTTGAATCCTTGATATACAAAACCTGAGGAGTGACCATCCTTAAATTGACTTGGAGATAAAATGTAAATGGACCTGGAGCTAAAATGTCAATGATCCCGGGGTTAAAATGCAAATGGACCTTGAACTAAAATGACAATAGGCCAAGAGATGAAATGACAATGGACCTGGAGTTAAATTGACAATGGAGCTGGAGATAAAATGACAATGGAGCTGGAGATAAAATGACAATGGAAGAAAGCAGACAGCTAATACCTTATTACGTAAACACCCAAAACTACAATAAATATACAGCTATGTGGCATAAGTGAGTTCCAAAAGCCAAATTTCCTTGAAATTGTATGAATTCATTTTTGCTTCGATTTTCATATGTTAATACTGCAAAAGAGCGTCTATAACCAATAATATCTCACACTATATTCATTAGTTTTCTTATTGTGATAAATAAATACAGTTTGCAATCTTTAACGTCAAAATATAGATTACACCACAAGATCCCGTTCATTACCATATTTTATCCACTAGAGATAGTTAAATTTTAAAATTTTAATTGCGAGGCTTGCCGAGCATTTAAAATTTTTTTAATTTAACTATCGAGAGTGGATAAAATATGGTAATAATCGGGATAAAGTTGTGTAATCTTTTTCTCTAATGATCAATGATAAACACCGAGAACTGTATCCCGAATAGATTTGGCGGGAAATAGCACGGGGCTTTATTCCAACAGGTCAAAACCGGTTTAAACTTGACATATCATTAGAGAAATTTAGTTTATACTATATAGCAAGTCATGGCGTTATAATATTTTAGACATGTTTAAATTGCAACAATATGAAAACTATTAAAAATACATTGTAAAATTATTCGGAGATACTGTTCCCGAGCTCTTTTTAGGAACCGAACCATTTAACTTGAAGGGGGTGGGGGGGGGGGCTATGGTTTTTTTTTTTAAAAAAAATATTTTGGAGCTGATTTTATGTAAAAAAATATTTTGGCTGCCAAAATGATGAAAAAAATCTGAAATGGCCATACAGCTCATTAAAATTATTGCAGTTGGGGTTAACATATGTGTTTTGGTCTCATGTTCATTTACCCCATATCCTTTCGTAAAATATTTCTGTCCAAAAAAATAATGTTAATTTTGAAAAAAAAAATATTTTGTTAATACACAGAAAAAAATAAATAAATTTTTTCGCTCGAATCTCTTCAGGTTAAATGGTTGGTCCTTTAGCAGTATAAAGATATACTATATATGAATTCTAGAGAATTTTTTTACAGTAACTGTTTTTTCTTGAAATGCACAGGGAAAATTTGCTTTGGAAACACACTTATGTCATAAAAGTTAATGGCTATAGCATCTACTAAAATTATTTTAGAGAATAAATATTAAAAGATCTATCAACCATGGATTTGTCAACTTGTCTGAGCTCAATTACATTTTTGAATTCCTGTACATTTGTTCATCGAAATTACACACACCTTATCTTTTCATGATTTCATAAAACAAATTTTGACAAGCAATTTTGTAAACTTGTAGAAAACCTTAACAAGGCTCTATCATGACACCAATAAAAATCCTTTCCCTACAACATATCACAAATAACTATGATTAATGCATCTTTCAGTTAGACCCTAAAATGATCACACTGGGGTACTATATGGATTAATATTTCAATATTAAATTATCTTTTCATCCCCAAAAATCTTGTTATTGTTCGAGTTTCTGGTAAAATGTTTTCCTTGATAGGTCCACTACCCCATAGCGGTTAATATACAAAATTGTCTTACGTGTATTTTTTTTCTTCATATGTGAAAATCAATAATTCCTAATGCTAAATCAAGGTAACAATAAGTGAAATCTTTTTCCCGCTATTTTCAAATGAGAAATATCTAAAAAAAAAAAAAAGAAAAGAAAAAAGAAAAAATAAGGTCCAAAACCTATCAATATTTTGGGCTTATTTTGTTCCCTTTTTCACTCTTTGAATATATTCTTATTTCCTTCTAAAGTTTATTTCTCTTTCATTGACATTTCCCCCATTTCTTTTCCATTTTCTTATTATCTCTGATATTTCCCCATACCACCTTTCCACTTTTGACATTTTCCCCCATTTCGGTCATTTTGAGTTTGACCTTTTCCCTTAGGGACCGACCATTTAACTTGAAGGGGGGGCTATGGTTTTTTTCTAAAAAAATATTTTGGATCTGATTTTATGTGAAAAAAATATTTTGGCTGCCAAAATGATGAAAAAAAAATTCTGAATGAGGCTTTCTGCCCCAAAAAATAATGTTAATTTTGAAAAAAAAATATTTTGTTGATACGCATGCAAAAAATAAATAATTTGTCCAGTAATTCTGTCCAGAAAAAAAAACCATAACCCCCCTTCAGGTTAAATGGTCGGTCCCTTATATTTTCACGTTCGATATTTCCCAAATGCAACTTTTCCTCCATAAATAATGAAAGGATATGGAGTAAATGCACATCAGACAAAGTCTCTACAAATACATGTTTTAAAACGAGCAAAGGAGCAAAGCTTTTATTGCTGTTCTTCATCTTGAAGTTACAATGGGACCTTCAACAATGAGCTTTGCTCATACCTCATAGTAAGTTCAAGACGGTGCCTAGCACCGGTTGGAGCGGAATTTTTTACTAAATGTCGATCAATGCTACAACCCATTCTTTTTATTCATATTTCATTTTGAAGGATAGAATTAGCTTACAGTCTCTTCAGACATGCAAAAATCTATCTCAGTTGATTCAAACTATCCTCATGCTTTTTCCTCACATCTATGTGACTATAACTCCTCCATCTCTTTCAGTTTTTAGGATTTCAGTTTCTTGTATTTTATTGCTGCATATACATGTAGTCTGTAGAACTGCAATAACATTATGGAATTTCGATTCATAATCAAGCTCTGGTAAATTTCCTGAAATTGTCAAAGACTACAAAATTTTGAAATATTGGCATAAAAGCATGTATTTTTGTCATTTGTTTGTGTAAAACTTAATTCTGAATACTGAGAACTATAAAAATATGATTCCATTTCGTAAATGTCCTGAAAGACTAAGTATTTTTGGGAAATATTACAAAGCAACCATACAACCAACATGAATATGTTTTAGCTAAATCTGTCATTTTCAATAAATGGATTACAAAAATTTTTGATCAAATTTAAATTTGACCTTGTGATGGTAAAGCAGTTTTCTAATAAAAATATCTGATGAACGCATTATCTATAAGGTTCGTATTTTAAACTAGGTTCTCCGCTGTTACCCATCTTGTGTGAGGTAGGAATATAAAAAATCACAAACTATGAAGGGGGTCACCCAAGAACTATTGTGTCGAAGTTTTCATTCGTTTCAGAGATATTTGAATGCATTTCTCATAGGTTCTATGTTAAAACAATGTTTCACACTGGTGGCAATCTTTGATGAGGTGAGAACATTGACATAGAAAGCAGCCACAGCCTGCTAAGCTCACCTCGTTGCACAGCATTGTCATATTTAAACATGTCAGTAAACAGGAATTGACTGTAAGGGGACGACCATTTGATTCTGAGGGGGG
>MJUU01051934.1:3004-57257 GCA_002080025.1 Modiolus philippinarum | reverse complement strand
ATTTATTGATCTTTAACCCTGATGTTAAGGCTTGGTTTTAAACGATCAATCCAATAGCTTTCTTTTGATCTTCTCTGGTTTAAATTCACGATCTATTTTTATCGATTGCGATGACTTGCAAATTTTGCCAGTTGTGATTTTGAGTATTAAAATGGATTGCAGTGGCCTGGTTCTGATCTTTGTTTTCGATATCAAAAAAGGTCCCAAAATATGGACAATTGAAGAACAGACTGTCTGCCCTTTATACGAGATTAATCACTCATAATTTGTTTTTACATTTGTATACTAATCTTATTTCAGCTTCTGATTCTTGTGGACAAACAAAACTTAATGCTAAGATAAGACATAGAACTTTTACTTCACCTAGATATGACAGTAGTGGATATAATAAAAAACATGAGTGTACTTGGAGAATTAGAGTAAGAATAATTACGTTTGTATATATATAAAACATGAGTGTACTTGGAGAATTAGTGTAAGAATAATTACATTTATATATATATATATATATATATATATATATATATATATATATAAAACATGAGTGTACTTGGAGGATTAGAGAAAGAATAATTACATTTATATATATATAAAACATGAGTGTACTTGGAGAATTAGAGTAAGAATAATTACATTTATATATAAAATGTTGGTTAATAAAAAAAAGATAAAACCAAAAAAAAAACAAACAAACAAACAAACAAAAAAAAAACTAATAACAACATTGGATTTAGATAAAACGCCATATATCTAGAATATCGATAGAATATCTTGATTAAATAACAAAATTTCGAAATTACAGTAAATTTCAGTTCTGGTGATCTTATGTCTCTTAAGTGCAATTAAATAAAACAATTTGAAAAGGAAAGGAAATGGGGTAAATGTCAAGGAGACAATATCCCATCTCCAGGTTAAAACGACCCAAAACAAAGCATCTGGGGGTCACCGTACGGTCTTCAACAGTGAGGAACCTCACACCATATATAGGCTTATCTCTCATGCATTTTAAACCATTTTTGAAAGTATGGATTTCCTTTGTTTGGATTCTAGTGCTGCTGGTGAGGAATTAATTTCCGAAATGTCCATACAGCTCATTAAAATTACTGCAGTTGGAGTTAACAAATGTGTTATGGTCTCATGTTCATTTGCTCCATACGCTTTCATAAAATATTATCCCTGTTTCAACATTTTAGAAGGTAATGAAAACATTGTAATATCAATACAAACAGTTATCACTTGGATCTATCCAAACTAGTACAAACATACACCAAACAGTTTGTTAGAGCTAGCCCATAATTAAACCCACGAGAAGGCAACAATCATTGAGGGTAATAACAAGTTATCGAAAGCCGTTCTTGTAAATTAAGAATAAATACCCGAGTGATGCGGGTTATAGTAATATCGATTTAAATATAACATTAGCAAAGTGTCAAATGGCGCACACAAAGAGCGACCAAAAATGTTCTGGTATAATAGTATTTTTGCAGTTAATAGGTTGCTTTTAGACGCATAAAGAAATCTTTTAACATTTTAACTATGGTATTGTTTTTTGTCGTTATAGTCCACCCCAGCTGACAGGATCAATTTTAAATTCAGGGGAACATTCCGGTTAAGATGTCATACACCTTGCAGGGATTATGTTGAAGTTCGGTACGGGGATACAAAAAAACCTGGACCTAGGTAAAATTCTTAATGTTACTAGACCATTAAATTGGTAAAAGACACTGATCTTGTCAACAAACTTGGTCTCAACCCTGTCAGCAGTATCGATTATATTGGACTTTTTATAATCATGGTAAAGATTGTTTCTGGACGTCGTATTTTATAACAGAATAATTTTAACTGTTTTTATCTGTTACCGTTTTTGCCATGTCTTTGGACTCCGATTTTTGTAGTCATCGCTTCCCTTGTTCCTTCGGTATTCCACTGCCGTTGTTTAACATGTATTTCATTATGTCTGCTACATTGTAGATTGAAAAAATATAAATGACAAGCGTTTTCAAAGCAAAACAAGGAAAATTTTTTGACAAATATAATGCCAATTGTAAGATGAATATAAAACTACTTTTACACAATAATATTTGTTTGTACGTTTTGTAAATTATTGAAAAAATAAGAAGCGCAAAACAATGAAATAAGCACAATTAAACGAAAAAGCAGTAGAATACGGAAGGATCAATTCACCTGATGTCACTCTCAGTTTCACTGGAGTTCACACTGTGAGTGCCTTTGTTTTGAATGTTGTAATTTCTGTTTCTGTGCCTTGTATCTGTCTTACGTCATTGTTTTCTGTGTTCTCGCTTTGGCCGTGTCTTTGGACTTTTCACTCCCTTGTTCCTTCGGTATTCTACTGCCATTGTTTCACGAGATTACACAATTTCCACGACAGTACTAGAAATACCCGATACTGCACCAATGATACCAAAGAATACTTTTTGTCCATTATTTGTGTTGTTCAAATATTCTAACTATATCCTCCTTGTAGGTATTGTTGCAGTAAAAGACCAAAGCAACTATTCAAATCAACCGGACGTGACATGATTATAATATTCAGAACCTACTCTGGTAGAGGACGTAAAGGATTCAAAGCTGTTTATTATGCAAAAACTGTAAGTTATCATTTGTCGAACCCTTTTCATATAGAAAGTACTGAAATTTCAATGGATCAAAATTCATACCGGTATATAGAATGTCAACACACAATCTTCGATATTTTACGAAAGGATATGGAGTAAATGAACATGAGACCATAATACATATGTTAACTCCAACTGCAATAATTTTAATGAGCTGTATGACCATTTCGGAAATTAATTCCTCATCAGCAGCACTAGAACCCAAACAAAGGAAATCCATAATTTCAAAAACATTTAAAATGCATAAAACCAAACGAAATCCGAATAATAAGTAATATCAAATATAGCTAAGAACAAAACAACGAGTATTATTTAACAACATATTCAGGCTATTGTTTTAAGTTGAATATCGTAAGAATTTACTAGTCATGTGGAAGACCTTCAGAAACCTGCTAAAACTGAAAATATACAACTTAATAGAACAAACAGAGCACATACTCTGGCTGACAAAGTACTACAAAATCAACAAATGCCAAAAGAAATTCAAAAGAAACATAAAAAAAAAACGACAAGACCATTTAGAGTATACTTGAAATAAATGAAATGGACAGTTTCATACAACTTACAAACATTTAACCCTTGCAGTGTGAATTCCCGCTAAAGGAAGTTTTATCATAGATACTTCAATTATGGTGTACTTGTTCTTGAAAGAATTTCTTACATAGATATACTATCATACTTTAAAATTTTGTACTGTATTATTTTTGGAATTTTCTAAAAAATATTCTGTTTATAGTGCATATATCTCTCTATTTTTCACGTTTTTCGGTATATGGACTTCCAAATGTTTTGGTTTGATCTGCACTGATGAGACATAAGTTGTAGAAATGCGCATATGCAGAAAATGAATTAACAGTAACTTCGGTATTTTGTTATTTATTACCACTGGGCCGATGCCTCTGCTGGTGGACTGTTAGTCCCCGCCCGAGGGTATTCACCAACCAAGTAGTCAGTACTTCAGTGCTGACCCGAAAACCGATTTTATTGAAATTTGCAACATCTAAATTTCAGAAAATTTTATTCAAAACTAAGGAGTATCTCCCTCATGCATAGCTCTGTCCTTAGCTGAATTTTGGCTTTTCTTTTTAGATCTTTTTGGTTATTTGTTCTCTATCAGCTTTTCTCGTTTATCGGTATATGGACTTCCAAATGTTTTGGTTTGATCTGCACTGATGAGACATAAGTTGTCGAAATGCGCATATGCAGAAAATGAATTAACAGTAACTTCGGTATTTTGTTATTTAAAATGCCAAGTTTTCTTACGATCGAATTGATGAGCGCCTTGTGTTTGTCTTAATGTTGCATATGTCCACTAGCTTATGACATTAATGATTCTGTTAGGCAACGGATGACAGTGATTGTAAGAGCACTTTGCTAGTTTAATTTATGTTTATTGGCAATTCCGCATTCATGGATCAATGGGTAAAAAAGACATGATTTGAAGTGTTACTCACACTTAGCAAATAGCTAGCATTCCAAATTTCCAGATTAAAATCTATTTAAGTTTGAAAAATTTTCAAACATGTTATTTTTTTTATTCCTAGGAGACAAATGTGTAAAAGTTACCCAGACAAAAAGAAAATGTAACCAATCTTAAAGGCATTCGTAATTTTAATTCTATCGAGGCAACTTTTTTTAATCACATCGTAGGCCAGAAAATGTTTGATCCCAATACAAATAACAAATACCGAAGTTATTGTGAATTTAGTTTCTGTATACGCGCATTTCGACAACTTACGTCTCTTTAGTGCAGATCAAATCAAAACAGTTTGAATCCATAAACCCAAATATCTAAAGGCTGATAGAGAATAATTTACTAATATCATCTAAATAGAAAAGCTATAATTAGCTAGGGACAGAGCTTTTGACATTAGTGAGATACTCCTTAGTTTTGAACAAAATTGTCTTAAATTTGATATTGAAACTTTTCAAATAAAATCGGTTTTCGGGCCAGCATAGAAGTACTTGTTACTGGATTGGTGAAAAGGAACTTTAAAGCAAGTATTTTTTCTTAAAACAATTAACACCGAAAGGTGTGGACGACTAAGTCATGTTCATTTGAACAGGAATTTTACAGAACAAGAACTACATACATCAATACAACCTATCGTCCCTTTTTGTATTTTCAAATGTTAATTATATGCTTTACCTTGATCTTTACAGCGTCCACGATCCAATGGGAACTAACAGTTAGAAGCTGTTTTAGTTAAATCTGAATAAATCATTGTACTGTATTTCTGTTATCTTTATTGAAATATCAACAGTCTAGTCAATTCACGAAATTACTGATTTATGGTTTTCGTAATTTTATGAAATTACACACGAGGGTTGGTGAATTTAGTAGTTGGTTGATCCATACAAAAGGATTTTATTCATTTTGGACATGATTATTAGGCCACAACCCTGTCCTTGCCCTAATATTTTGTTCAAGAGCTTAAAAGATATCCACGTTAAAAAGACAAAATTAATGTCAACGAACAAACACGTCGTTTTGCAGGATCCGGCACTCTGGAAAGGCATGAGTTCAATATTGCATATAATATGTGGAAAGAATTTCAATTGTATAACAACACGAGCTTTACGCGATAATTATGAAAACTGTAAGGATTGACTGTAAAAGAACGATTGAAGTTTAGTTTCTATTAGTTTTGATGTATATTGTAGTTATTGTTACATCACAGATATTGAAATCAAATCATGCATTTGGTTTTATGTGTTCTTTTTGACGGGGTCATCCTATTTTAGGCCTTCGTTCGTCCGGATACATATCATACTCTAGTTGAACTTATTTATTACAACAAATAATATTCGTTATAGTTTGATATCACTTTGCAAAAGGTAAATATATTTTGGTACTATTGGTACTAATAAATAAGAAGAGAAGAATTGAATGATACATCATCAGGGGTACTTCTACAACCTTGTCAAACTTGTCAAACTGAAAATAATTAGTTATTTTGGAAGAATTGAAATAATCAATCACAAACCATTAACATTCTTACTAGTTTGAATTGTAAATGCTGAAAGTGCCTAAGGGTGGTTCTGCAACCTAAATAATCAGATAATGATAAATGTTACAGAGATCGGTTAGGATATCAACCTCTAAACAAAGTATAATATTGTAAATCGTGAAAAGATGATGGATTGCTATTGATAATCCCCAGTTTTTAGATTAAGTCGACATCCTTTATCAACAAGAACTTAAACTAAATAAAGTATACAATGGTTCTAAATACTGCCCTTTTTGGATATAAGTATCATCATTGGTAAAATAAAAAAACTAAAATTTATGATAAAAGGGATGATTTTGATTTAACTACATTATGTGTATTACCATTACTATTAACTTTCATTGACGGAGATGTTCCTCAAGCTCGGGGTGTACATATCTCATTTGGTACAAATCTCACGCATTTGCCCTAGCCTTGACCATTTTAATGAGCATAACATTACTCTCACATCTAAACTTTAACAACAAGAATATAGATTTAATAATGTATTATTTTACAGAAGATATGACATTTGACATCTAAAATTTTCTCTTCTCGAATTTGTGGAAATGTTGTTAAAAAATGCAAGAAACTGATAGAAAAATTAGTAGATACTTGGACGTAACTTACTTTTTTACGTAATAGTGGATATCGATGGCATATTCTAAACGAATCCGTTAATCTGGCTTTATATTCCAGTGACCTCAAGATGTTACACATATACTGGCCTCTCACTGCCGATGTCTACTGAAATACATGTTGACTCTTTACCAAACCCTTCAGGAAAGTTCTGAGTTTGATTTTTCTTCCCTAGTGTGACAGTGTTTACCAGCAGACCAGGTTCCTTGAGCTAGCCAGCAGTTAAGCAACGAGCATTCTTTGACTCATCTCTCTGAATTTCGTTTTGTCACATTCCTTTCTTTTTCAATATACTGATCATAGAGTTTGTAGTCTACCTGTATTTGGTTTTATTCGTATGTTTATCAAACCAGAGGGAAACTGAATTGATAAAGGGGAGGTTTGCGTACCCATAAACCGGTTCAATCTTACCACTGGCTTTTGCTAGTGCCGGTACCAAGTCTTGATATTCCGAGCTACTATCGTTTTTTTATGTTTGTGTCTAGTCAGTTATGTGTTTTTGTAGTGCAGTTCCTTATGGGTTGTGGCTTGTGATTTTTATTGTTAAATTGACTTCATAACTAAGAGAAAGGTCAAGATCGAAAGGTTTAACAACTATGTAATTGTCAGAGAGCTCCTATCACAGGGAAGTCACACACCATATAAAAACATCCTATAAAAAACAATTTACTTCCAGAGGCAAGTGTAACATTTTTATGAAATTGCCCTCAGGACAAGGTCAAAATTTTACAAATTTTACAAATAGGGCACTGCCAAAAAGCCCTCATAACAAAGTCACATAACAAATATGAAGACTCTACCACAAAGTAACTTAATTCTAGAAGCAAGGTTTGTGTTTGAGGGCAAAATCAACAAATACACTACCATCAGAAAGCTCTCAGCACAAGAAAGTCGCATGCCAAATATGAACACTTACCACTATATAAAACTTATTTCTTGAAGCAAGGTTCACGTTTTTTTTTAATGCCCTCGGGTAAAGATCACGGTTGAAATGCCGTCAAATATGGTACTATCAGAAAGCTATCATTTACTGTTTATCAAAATTCTAACCCCTTAAAAATACTTAGTCTTCATTCTTTGCAACGCACTCGGTGGATGTCCTTCGTACTGGATTTGGCCTCCTTTTTCGATATTTTTGGTTAAAACTACTTCTTCTTATACTACTTTTGGATTTTGACTTTCCATATTATTTGATTCTAATGCTGCTGATGAAAGGTTACTCCTTGAAACACGTGTACAGCATAACGAAATTTACTGTTTATAATGCAACTTCGGTATTTTAGTATCATAATGAAAATACATACCAAATAAAGAAACTCATCACTAAAAGCCTACATTCTAGAGGCAAAGAAAGAGTTTGTTTTTTCAACTGCCCAGCGGGCAAGGTCAAGGTCAAAATGTCAACAATACAAAAAATACCGAAGTTGCATTAAAAACCAGTAAATTTCGTTATACAACTAAGATACCACAAGTAAGCTTTCGTCAGCAGAAAAGCACATACTAAATATCAACATCCTAGCACTTAAGGTCTCCATCCTACAAGCAGGGTTAAAGTTTTGCTGGCGCCGACGACTCCAATGTGGGGCATGATGATAGCTCTGCGGATATTAGTCTAAGGGTGTTAAAAAGATGTTTATTGTTTTATTTTGGTTTATATAAAAGAGATATCAGTGATTAGAGTTTGTATCAAGTGGGTATGCTACCTCTTACACATGAAATATTTGGCAAATAGTAGGAGCAGGAATCGACTGAGTCACTGAAATTAAAATTAACTACATCAATGGAGAGTTACAAAATTTTTATGTTCAGATACAGTGTTCAAAAATATTCACAACTTCAGATACAAACTCTGTTTTATTTTTTTTTTTTGCAATTTTTGAGAATTAAGGTTTAGGAAAGAGTTATAATTGTATTTTTGACTATGTGTCTATAAGAAAAGAGAAATACATAATCATTTGTATCATGGAATTCCTTAGGGCGTTTTGTCAAGTGAGTGACACCACAGAACCTCTAGTTTATATCTAGCTTTATGCCATATTCGATTTATTTCTAACTTCATATACTTTTTCAATACATAAATTTCCCAGATGGAAATTATGGACGGAGTTGCTAATTTTGTCGGCGGAGCTGGTATCGCTATTACCTGTGATTATATCCATTCTTATAAAGCTGGGACGTAACTTACATTCTTTACGTAATAGGGGATATCGGCAAGATTTTAAAGTAGCTTTGAGACCTAGTGACCTGAAAATTTTGCACACATACTGGCCTCTCACTGATACTGCCGATGTCTACTGAAATTTATGATGATTCTTGACCAAACCCTTCGGGAAGTTTTGAGTTTGATTTTTCTTCCGTAGTGCGACATTGTTCTACCAGCAGACTAAGCTCCTTGATCTAGCCGGCAGTTTAGTGATTGTGGTCATGGAGTTAGTAGTCTACCTGTATTGGGTTTTATTCGTATGTTTTTATACTATAGGGAAATGGGACAGATAAAGGAGAGGTTTGGGTAAGCATAAACCGGTTTAACCCTACCGCTGGCTTTTGCTAGTGCCGGTACCAAGTCCGGCTGTCCCGAGTTCCTATTGTTGTCTACGTTTGTCTTGTATCTTATACATGTACGTGTTTTTCTTGTGTAGTTCCCTTGCAAATTGTTGCATGTAATTATAATTTTCAGCCATTATAGGTGTTTTCTGTTATCCATTTTTTAACATTTATACCGGAATTTTATGATCAGCTATGTACTTATGTGGTTAAAATTTATTTTACTATATAACGATAATAACATTTTTATCTTTAATTGACAACTTATTGTCATTTGTTACGTTTTCAGATTGTATTTTGCTTTTAAATCCCTGATGTTGTCAAATATAAATATAACTTGTAGTATTTTCACTACATTGTTATATAACTTGTTGTATTGCCACTACATTTGAAGAATGTTCCTTTTATTAATTTCGATTTGACGCACACAAAAAGCAATATTAAGTGTTACGCGACAATTTCCTGAATGTTTAACTCATCGATTGGTTGTAATCCAAATTTAATAGAAAAATCTACTTTTTTTATATACGTTTGGCGAAATACTGGAAGTTCAATATTTCAAATGTAGTTCATATTAGTCGTAATGTGAACAAGTGCCCAGTAAAACATTACTTTTTTAAGTTAATTTTTTGAAGGACATAAATTTAACACTACAAAACACGGAAAGTCTGAAACAATACTTTTCGTACTGAATTGTTCTGAATAGTACACTCTTAACTTGTCTAAAATTATTGATGGAATAATTCTGATTAAGTCTGCGATTTATTAGACTAGTGTCAACCTGTCTCGGCTAGGCTTAACTTTAACCGAAATAGTCTAGACTTGTCTCGACCAAGCAGTTTGAAACTGTTTGGTCGAGACAAATACCAAATATCATATTTGTAGTCAGTACTTTGTTGCTGACCCGAAAGCCGATTACATTTCGAACCTTGCAATATCTAAATTTTTGTAAATTTTGTTAAAACTAAGGAGTATCTCCCTCATGCAAAGCTCTGCCCTTAGCTGATTTTGGCTTTACATTTATATCATTTTTTGGTATTTGTTCTCTATCAGTTTTTTAACATATCTGTTTTTTGCTGTCTTCCAAACGTATAGATTTTATTTGCATTGAAGCGACATAAGTTGTCGAGATGCGCATATGTAGAAAATAAATTCACAGTAATTTCGGTATTCAGTTATTTGTTACCAATGGGTCGATGCCTCTGGTGGTGGACTGTTAGTCCCCGAGGGTATTCAACAGCCTAGTAGTCAGTACTTCGGTGCTGACCCGAAAGCCGATTACATTTCGAACCTTGCAATATCTAAATCTTTGTAAATTTTGTTAAAACTAAGGAGTATCTCCCTCGTGCAAAGCTCTGTCCTTTGCTGATTTTGCCTTTACAATTATATCATATTTTGTATTTGTTCTCCAGCAGTTTTTTAACATTAAGATTTTATCTGCACTGAAGAGTCATAAGTTGTCGAAATGCGCATATGCAGAAAATAAACTCACAGTTATTTCGGAATTTAGTTATTAGTCACTGTAATGAAAAATGTCTAGATCAGTCTCGATTAGTCTAATTTAGTTCTGAAAGGGTCTATTTATCAAGTTTCCAAATTCACAATATCATCAGACCAATAAATAATATACTTTAAAACATAAGTTTGAAATTCTCATTTATTAGTTCAAACACATTTACAGTAAACACAAATCAGAAAAAAAGACAAAAAAAACACTTTAACGTCATGTAACAGTTATAAGAAGTCACTGGAGAATGGTTTTTACCGTTGTTCAAAGTTTTTGTTTGTTAAATTTTTCCTTATTTCTTATTTGTAGAGGTTGTTGTTTTTGGAATGTTGTTTTCACTCAAATGCAGAAATTTAGGATTAAAACATTTATTTTAATTTCAGTAACAAGTTCTATAGCAGTAAGGATTTGTATTATTCATAATAAAGCCTTTGAACAGATCTTTAATATTATTAATTGAGTTGTTTAACAATTCTAAAGGTTCTAAATGTTCAAAGATTCTTCAATTTCACTTATAAAAATATAATGATGTTGTTCTTTCCATCGATAATGCATGTTTTGCTAAATTGACCCCATTAATATATCCCGCAGAATTAGAGATAAATTAAACGATAGAAACCACCAGATCTACATCATTTCGGACTTACGTCTCGAATTTGACGAAAATGGTCATCTCAGAACTAAAATTTGCAACAAAAGGGACGATTTTAATTTCAAAATTATCAATTTTCCTAAAATGGACAGTAATATTCCAGGTTCTCCTGCTTCTGGAGTGTATGTTTCACAGCTTATTCGTTACGCGAGAGCTAGCACAAATTAAACAAACTTTCTCATTAGACATAGTTTCCTTCTAAAATTTCCGTCTCATACGATCATTAAGAAAGTTCTTTAATATAGATATCAGTTACTTGTGAAAAAAATTGAAGTTTCAGTCCGAACTCTGATTCAAGATTAGTTCTTTACTTAATACTGGGATGATCATTTCTTTTAACTGTCTAACACCTTTCAATGGCATTTGCTGATGAGATGCAACTGGACACTACCGCAATGGAAGGGGAGGTTTGGCTAGCCATTAAAACCTGTTTTGTTACTTTTTTTCAGTGACATATATAAAATAAATCAAATTTCATTGAGCTTCTTCTGTCATTTAATCATGCTTTTATCCATTTCCAGCCAAAGATTGTATTTAATCAACGATACAAACATGTATTATTTCATAAATTTCATAAAGAAAAAAATTCATAAATATATCATACTTGTGATCTATAGGTTCAAGCATGCATAATACAAAAAATACCGAAATTGCATAAAAACAGTATATTTTTTTTGTTGTACACGTGTTTTAAGGAGTAACCTCTACTCAGCAGCATTAAAATCAAATTATATGGAAAGCCATAATCCAAAAGTAGTCTACAAAGAAGTACTCATTTCCAAAAATATCGAAACAGGAAGCCAAATCTAGTACCAAGGACATCTACCGAGTGCCATATACGGAATGAAGCCTCGGTATTTTAATTGGTTAAAATTTTGTTAAAAACAGTAAATTTCTATCACACACAAGGTAAACTTTTCATGTCAGACAAGTCTGACTATTGGGCTGGTGAATACCGCCGGGGACATCTGGTCCACCAGCAGTGGCATCGGCCCAATGGTTCAAAATACAAAAATTACCGAAATTCCATTAAAAACCAGTAAATTTCGTTAAGCTGTACACGTGTTTCAAGGAGTAACCTCTCATCAGCAGCAATAAAATCAAATAATATGGAAAGCCATAATCCAAAAGTAGTCCACAAAGAAGTACTCATTTCCAAAAATATCGAAATAGGAAGCCAAATCTAGTACCAAGGACATCTTCCAAGTGCCATACACGGAATGAAGCCACGGTATTTTAAGTGGTTAGAATTTTGATAAAAACAGTAAATTTCTATAACACGCAAGATTTAAATAGGCGCAAACTGAAATTTCGTTTAGCCAAAATGTTTCTTCTCTCATATGAGGCTGAATTCATCGATGGTCTTCTTCAAAATAAAGATTAAAAACTGGCACCATCCTTTAATTTCAGCTTCCGTTATATAGTAGATTTTTTAATCACTTAACAACCCTCGCTTTGGTGATTTTCTTCATGGACTCTACAGATATTCCACATTGGCCTCGTTCCTTGACATTCATCTCGAAATTGATAACATTTGTACACTACAAACTATGCTGTATAACAAATAAGATGACTTCATTTTCCAATAATCACCCTTCTTTGAAGCAACATACGGAAAATAGAAAAAAGAAGGGAAACGGGGAATGTGTCAAAGAGACAACGACCCAAAGGGGAGTAATAACAACTCAAAGCCACCACAAGATCTTCAATGAACGGTGAGAAAACCCCACATCCAACGGCAGGTCGGAGTTGGCCCCTGAATAAAGAGTAATCAAGTTCTGCGAAAAAACATCATCCTAGACTCCTATAGACATAAAGTAAACTAACTAGAAAAAAGACAAGACACACAAAGTCTTAATACGGAGTCTACAACTCCAGCCTCACTTGCTCTTCAAGGGCTTATGGTCGATACAGTGACAACCTTGATAGAGCTTACAAATACTTGCTACTTAAGCAAGGGTATGTTACCCATAACTTGAAGTCAAGAGGTTTTATGGTCGACATCACGATCTATGGGATATCAGTTTCCTAGATGGCAACAGAACTTTCCCTTTAAAGCTATACATGTACTTTGTTTTTCCTGTACTGGATATGACACGTTCAACATGGCGGGTGTCTTAATATAAGCAGGAGATGTTTATTCTCCCAGTGCATTTGATCTAATCCATGTTTTCTTTTGTCCTCCGCTGCACCGCAAGATTGGGACATAGTAATGGTCTGCGTCCGTGTGTCCGGCCGTCTGTATGTGACACTTTTGTTGACGCAACTCCTCAGAAACCGCTTGACGGAATTCATTTTTATTTTACACAATTGCTAGTCCCAATAAGTACTAGATCATATTGCATCGTCATTTTGATTTGTTAAATTTTGTTAGAGTTATGGATCTGAATATTTCCACATTGTTATACAATGGCAAATCTTGTGGACTCCAACTCATAAACCGCCGATTGGAATACATTAACTATATGTTCTTGATCATGTCACATCGCTATTTTGATTCGTCAAATATGGTATAGTTATGGGACTTTGAATATTCAAATTTGTTATATAATTTCAAAACTGCCAGTAAAACTTACATGTATGGACGCAACTCCTCATGTTAATTTTACAAGGTTATTAGTCACCATATGTACTAGATAATATCGCATCGCCATTTTGATTCGTCAAATATTGTAGAAGTTATTGGACTTTTAATTTAACATGTTTGAAAGGAAATGAAAAGCATTAAGCTCGTTATTATCTTATAACAAGAATAGCATCAAGTCTATTGTTAATTAAAACAGAAATATGCCTTTTATAAAAATTAAACTTCCTGAAACTCTCAATGACTAATTATTTCTGAGGACTCGTCTTAGCAACAATAGATACCTTTGAACCAGTGAAATCAGTTTTCTTTTCAAACATTTTTTGACTTCAACAATATGTATTATCGAAATAGCAGGGGGAACCCCAGTCCAAATTATTTTGGAATGCTGATCTGGAATGGGTTGTAATGAATATTGGAATTTTTGGTTGTCACGAAAGCCAAATCAGAAAACTTAAATTTTAGAAAAATAGTATTCCACTACATATTTTTGAACAATTTCAGCAGTATGTATTAACTAGATTATAAGGGGAACCTCTGTCACTTTTTTTTTGTAAGTAGGACTTGGAAATGTTCAATTTCAAGAATATGCATTACCTGAAAACCCCTGCCCATTTTATTTGGAATGATGATCGATGGTAGTCTTAAATGGGTTGTAATTGATAGTGGAACTTTTGGTTCCCATTGAAACCAAACCAGAAAACTGAAATTTTACAAAAAGGCTTTACGATTTCAGCAATATGTTTTAATTAGATAATAATTCACTGGGGTAAATGTGATATCGGTAACTGCAGTTACCGATATCCCAAGATGGCGGACCCGTTTCGGCTTAATATTTCGATGGTCGATTTTTAATAATAAAATATAATATCGCCATGTTTTATGTCTTATTTGATGCATTTCCCAATTAAGAATTGGAAGCTTACATGTTTCGTAAATTATTTAATCGCTGAGTAGAGAAAATAGCAGTACAAAAAACCACGATGATGTCGGTAACTGAAGAAAATAAATTTTCGTTGATGTCCGTAACTGGAAATGAAGATATCCGTAACTGGTATGAATTTTGTTTGAATGTATTGCTGAGTTTCGATGTACTTCATATACCAGACAGTAATTGGGATGAAGAAACTTAAGTTGTGCGAAGTATTGTAAATACATCGCCTCCACGTCATCCGTCTGCCTTGTCACATATATTTGTCATAAGATTTTGATAATCTATTCTACAGCCTTTTCTTTTTGATGTCTCAAGGAAGTTCAAAGACCAGTTCTGGTCGTTTTCCTTTATTTTTCATAGATATATGTCCCTTGTCGGCGATCAATTCAAACTTATTTCTCATANAAAAACAAAAACAAAAACAAAAACAAAACAAAAAACAAAAAACAAAAACAAAAACAAAAAAAACATAACAAAAATAATAATAATAATAATAATGAAAAAAAAATATAAAAAATAAAACAAATACAAAAACAAGAAGCAAACAAACATAAAGATAAAACAAACAAAACAGTGTTCTCAGATGAGATGAAAATACAAATGAGTAACGATTCACGCACAGCGATAGAATACACATTAACCGCATGGAGATGAAAAGAACGATTGGAGAAATAAAAATGATCTACAATATGCCGAGAGAATAAATAACCCCTGAGTGGTAGAGATTTAACAAGAGATTTTAATGAAATAAAAGGGACAACAGGAAACACAAGACCGGTTACGGCAGAGCCCATATCGCTCACCTGGCTACTGATTTAATTCATGCTTTTTAGAAAAGATGAAATACCTTTGTGATCCATGATACGGTTAGTTTTTCTAAGGTTCAAACTTGGATGCACGTGATCTTCATTCAAAGGCAAGTTAAGTAAATGAACGCCAACTAGCGGTGAGACGACATCATAGGTAAAAAGATGTAGCGAATGTTGGGCGATTTTTTAGCTTTACCTTCGGTATGGCGTATGCTTTTTTATTTGGTTCTTTACCTGTTTTCTTTTCAACTTTATTTCAAGTTATCCAAAATATATGACTAGAACACGGTTTGATTCTTCCTATTTGGTAGGTCCATACATTGTGGAAATGATCATGTTCAGTAAACACATTTTTATTCCCCTCCCCCTTAAGGCGATGGGGCATCAGTTTTTACCCTTGTCCGTCCGTACCTAAGTCCGAAAATTTTCGTCATGGATTTCTCGGCTTGTGTATGAAGTATTATTTGATATTCGGTCTGATGCTTAAGTATGATGAGTTGTACCGTGTATCCCCTTTTCAAGTCCATCACTCATCTACTTCCTGTTTGTCGATAACTATGTATCGGGGGCATACGTGTCCCATGGACACACTTTCTTTTATTTTTTTCAATTTTAGAATTTGGTAAAACTGTACTAAAATGAGGCCAAGATCGAATAAATTTAAAAAGGGGAAGAGTTAACAGTATTAGTATTTGTTAAATAATATCTGAGAATTTCTGTATTTAGTTCAAATATTGTGTATTTTTTATTTTGTCTGCAGTGTAACACTTAATACATGCCTTTATTTTACCTTTCGCATACGCTCATGGTAAAATGTTTGTCATAAAGGACCAACCCGTGGTAAAATCGCTAAATATTCCCGCCCCCGTGAATTATTTCTTTTGCATGTTTTTATTGAAGAGATCACAGAGCAATATGCATATGCAGCAACTGTATTATATATATGGGGGAGGGGCGCTTGGGTGATTTTGCCTTGGAAAAATTATTTATTTCCATGTCCATATCGAACCAATTATTTATTTTCACCAAATGTCACATCAAATTATTCATTTGCACTTATTGCTCAAATACAGAAAAAATATATTTTCATGATAAGTAGGATTAGAATATTTAATTTCACTGGCACCAAGATTAAATTATCTCATAAGCCACCATCCCCTGAAAAATAAATGGTCGTCCCCTAAGTTAAGATGTTAAGAAGGGATTTTAAACACTATGAAAACTGCAAGTACTTGTTTCGGCCCCTTCTTGTCTTTGCGTGCAGGCTATGTTAATGTTAACATGTTTTGTTTTGCATAGGGACATAAGAGAACTGACAGTTGGTCCGGATGGAAAGCCCTAAGTGTGTGCGTGTGGTGTGGGGGGCACATCTAGTGATTCAAACGTATGGCCTAAATGAAAACCGCTATCGCCCGACTTGTCACAGGCATTTCAAAATAAATGATGGGTTAAACCAGCTTTATGGCGCGCTTAACCACCCTTTCGTTGTGTTTGGTAAATAGAAAATCTTGAATAACAGTTTGGACCAAACTTTCAATTCTTGCCACGAAGAACTTTTACCCAATATAAAATTTACTGACCGTGTATGTATATGCCTTATTTGGTTACTTACAGTGTATGAAATAGATAACATTTAATTAAGTCAAATTAAATTTTTATACCACAAATTTATTCTGCTCATAAGAAAAACGGTACTGGAAACGGGAGAATGGTCATGTCAACTTGACCTTAAGAGAAGGTCATAAGATCGACTGAGCTAATATTTGTTCTTCTGATCCTTAAAAACAAGAACAAAAAATGACAAAGATACATATAAATCAACAGTTACGGAAATCTTTATCAAGGACCTGAATACCAGTTACGGATATCAGTTTCTTCAGTTATCGACATCACCGCTGTTTTTTTAAAAGCTATTTTGTCTATTACGCGGTGAAATTATTTAACAACTTTTAGCAGTTTAATTCCAAATTAAGTAATACACCAAATTAGTTTTGAAAGGCTGAAGAAAAATGCGTTATTATAATAAAATCGACGGTCATAATATTGAGCCGAAACGCGTCCGCCATCTTGAGATATCGGTAACTGCAGTTACCGATATCGAATTTACCCCAGTGAATGATTGGAACCCCTGCCCTTTTTTGAGAGAGGAACCAAAATGTTTGATTTCAGCAATATGTATAATCTAGAATATAAAGGGAAGCCCTGCCCAATTTATTTTCGATGGCAGTCTGATATGAGTTGTAATGGATAGTGGAACTCTTGGTTGCCATGAAAACCAAACGAGAACACTGAAAATAAAGATGTTACATATTTTTGTTAAGATTTCAGTAATATGTATTGGCTAGATTATAAGGGGAATCCATGTCCATTTTTTTGAAAGGGGGCTTTTTTTTATTTCAGTAATACAAATTACTTACATTATAAGGGAACCCCCTTTCTAATTTGTTTTCAAAGGTGGTGTTCAGACAGGTTGTAATGGTAAGTGGAGTGCTTGTTTGCTATGGAAACCAGACAGGAGTAGTAAAATTTTCCAAAAACTATTCTGCTACATGTTTCGCTTTCAGGAATTTGTGTGAACTAGAAGCTGGCTCTTGCATCTTTAATGCTTTCGTTGATTTTATCGCTAGCTTAAAACACTTGTTTTAATCAATTCAACACTAGAAGCTAGTTACATGTAGATTTTCTAACATGTGGGTTTTAAGTGTCTGGTGCGGCGGGGACATATGGCTACGCGTAGCAATCTTGTTGGGTCCATGTTGTTCTGTATGTGTGTCTCCATTTTTCCTTTCTGTCCCGTACTCGTGTAGTTTCCTTGTTTCTTCGTGTTCCCAATGTTGCGTAGCTTTGTCCCTTGATTGTTCGTTTTTGACTGACGGTTCGGTTCTTACTCACTTTTCGTCCCTTTACGTACAGGTTTAGACTTGTTGAGACAGGTTGAAACTTTTCCAGTACAGGTTCAGAATTGTTTAGACAGGTTAAGACTTCTTCGGTACATATTCAGACTATTCGAAACATATCTAGACTATTTCAGTAATTTCAGACTGAATATAATTTTGGTCGAGCCGAGACTATAATTTCTATAAAATTTTGGTCGAGTAGTTCGGTATAAAAAATGTCTGTTTCAGACTTTCATTCTTTTGTAACGTAACAGCAAATCACTTGATGAATGTCATACCGGACATTATTGACAACTGAGTAATAAAAAAAAAATACAAAAAATGTTAGATATGGAACTTCATTTTTGTCTTACATCGTCAAATCTGACAAATCAGCGTAACGTTCCTGTATGTTTTTTTTAAACCTAACCTATGCATTGAAAGTTTAGTGCCAAAAATAGTTTTCGGCGCATAACTTCAAAATTTCTCTTTGTGTTTGAACGAATGTTTTTGGATGAAAGCTTCACAAATAAACGACACATATTTTGCAGACGACAGGTCAAAGGTCGAGGTCACATGTACTGACCGAAAATGTAAGCCAAAAAATGGTTCCCAGAGCACTACTTAATGAATTTGAATGAATAATACATAGATGAAAGATTTGGGATTGGAAAGACACTTATTTATTTTCAGTCTGAAGATTTAAGGTCAAGTTCAGATGTACTTACAAAACTTTAAATTTTGGGCTCAGAATAGTTTTCAATGGCATAACATCAGAATTCCTAATAGTCTGAAATGAAAATCACATGGATTAAAACATTCAAAGTAAATGAGAACCGAACCGCCAATCAAAAGAACGAACAATCCATGGACAATAGCAACATCGGAAACACTAAGAAACAAGGACACCACTTGAGTACGGGACAAAAAAAAAAGAAAAATGAAGACACACATGCAGATGAACAACACGGGCCCAATAAAAACCATGGTTGAGATCAGGTGTACCGGTACAGTAAACATCTCCTGCTTCTAATAAGACACCAGCCGTGTTGAACATGTCAACTCTGGTAGTAAAGTCATATCCGATAGAGGAAAAACAAATTTTAGTTGTAGAGGGAAAGATCTGTTGTCATCTGGGAAACAGATATCCCATAGCGATCCACAAGACCGTGATGTCGACCGTAAAACTTCTGTAGTGATGACTCTTAAGTTTTTGGTAACGTATAGGAAAAATGAAAGGATATGGAGTGAATGTACATGTGACAAAAACGCACACGATACATAGAAAACTCCAGTTTATCAAGGACAGGGCTTTTATTCATGTCTACATCTTGATGCCGCCTGAAGGTCTTCAATTAGAGGTGAACAATATTCACCCCCTCAAGCGAGATCAAGAAGGCCCCTAGCGTGCACTTAAGCGGTATTCTTGACAAAAATTATATCAAGGTCACTCCCATATGTGGGTGCTTTTGGAATATTGATACAAAGAAAAGGCAAGTTGACTATTGGAAAAGTGAAGTCAT
The DNA here is from genome assembly GCA_002080025.1 of Modiolus philippinarum. Taxonomy (NCBI): domain Eukaryota; kingdom Metazoa; phylum Mollusca; class Bivalvia; order Mytilida; family Modiolidae; genus Modiolus; species Modiolus philippinarum. The sequence continues at coordinate 37,563 of MJUU01051934.1, read as the reverse complement.
CGCGTTTGTCATACAGCCTAGTTTGTTATGTACCTCTGTTGTCAATTTCAAGATGAAGGTCAAGGAACGAGGCCGATGTGGAAGTATCAGTATTATATTTAATTTAAAGCTCTTTTTAGATAAATAAGATGAAAAAAATTACCAAAGCGAGGGTTCGTTAGTGACAAATAACATCTATATAAAGGAAGCCGAAATTAAAGGACTAGGTCAGTTGTTTGTCTTTATTTTGAAGAAGCCATTCAATGAATCCATCCTCATAAGAGTGGAGAAACAAAGGTAAGAAAAGCACATATTGATATAAGAGTCAATAGGTTAAAGAGCTTGGTCACTTGTACTTACACCCGCCACCTGAACCGGTTTCAGGGGCTCCGTCTACAGAGCTGCCGGGCCCGTTCCCAGTTGGTGGATAGGGGAAAGCCCAATCCATGCAGGGTAGTCAAGTAATTATACGGAAAGATTGTAGACAAACAGTGTGGAAAAAGACCACGATCCATGCAATATAAAGATATTTTTTCTAGAAGAGGAGCAGTCATCCGAGCCGTTAAAAGGCTAAACTTCCCTTTTCGAGTGGAAATCAAAAACGTTGCCGTGGTTCTCCCCTCAACCTTTCTTCCTTTAATTCAGAACGAGGATGAGCAGTGTAAAGTGACGGTCGTCTAGTTGGTTACTTATTCCCTATTCGGTATTTACTTATTCCCTATTACCTACTCGCTATTTACTTATTCCCTATTCCCTATTCTTCATTTACTTATCATCCTTAACTTAGTTAGCTGATTGATTGATTGATTGATTCTATTGATTAATTGATTGATTGGTTAGTAAGATGATTGATTGATTGATTGGTGTTTAACACCTACTTTAGCAATATTTCAGGAAGATCAAATAAAACAGTCGTTTAAAATATAGTTAAGAAATGTATAAATAAAACTAATTTCTGAAAGACCCTCTACTAATAGAGAGTGCACTATAGTATATACTGCATTCGTATTGAAGCAGAGGCTGAATGCTATGAAATAACTAGTATTTCATGTAACAGGTACGCCTAAAATATCGAAAATATTCTTTAACTTTTGATAGTTTGATCTGTAAGCCTACTTAAGATTTCCAATATGAACATGTGTATAATGTAAGCAGGTTTTGTCACTATTGCAAAACAACTACATGTACTAGAGACCCGGGACTAGAGATTATAACAGTATCTAACAAAAAAGGCAAAAACTTGGATTCTTTTTTAATCACAGAACATATTTCATTCCCTAAATGGATGGATTGTTTGACAAAGACTTCTTTTGACGAGTACTGTCCTCTCAGAACTTGAGAAAATGGCCCGAAGTACCGGATCAAGGAAATATTTCTTCGAAGAAAAGTGATAACATTGGAAGATGAATATCAAGATTATAAAAAGAAATTATGGATATTAGAAGAATGAAAGGAAGAGATTTTAGAATGACTATATTATCTTAAATGATGTTTTTTTTTCAGTTTAACATACATAAGATTTTTAACGCAAACAGCAGCACATACTCTATACGGGTGACGTCAAAGCAGCATGTGATTAATAAATTTATTAACAAAAAAAAACTTAGGTTAATTCATTCATCTCTACAGGGGATAGGGTGTGTGTAAACAAAAGCTTCCTTGAACTGATATTTTCTCGTGTAAGAAATGAGTTGCTATAGATGTCAAATCACCCCATTAGCACACATGTATACGTCTCCATGCTCTGCTGAAACCCTGTTACTTATTCGATTTTCGCACGATTTTCAAACTTTATATCTATATTTTGAATTGCTATGAGTTGTTTTGTATTATCCATTGCTAGAAATGAGTTGCTAGATGAGAAATCACTTCATTAGCACACATGTATATGTCTCCATGCTACGCTGGAACCCTGTTACCTATTAGTTGCCTATTCGATTTTTACACGTTATCTTTATCTAGTGAGTTGCTATGTGTTGTTTTGTGTTATCTATTGCTAGAAATGAGTTGCTAGATGTGAAATCACTCCATTAGCACACATGAATACGTCTCCATGCTCTGCTGGAACCCTTTTACTTATTCGTTGCTTATTCCATTTTCGCACGTTATCTCAATCTTAATTCTATTCTATTCTTAGCAACGAATAGGTAACAGGGTTCCAGTGGAGCATGGAGACGTATTCATGTGTGCTAATGGAGTGATTTTACATCTAGCAACTCATTTCTTACACGAGAATACATCAGTAAAAGGAAGATTTTGTTTACACACAGCCTATCGCAATGACGTCTCCTATACAAATGAATGAATAAAACATTGTTGTTAATTTATCAATCACGTGCTGCTGTGATGTCACACCAGTATAGAACATGTGCTGCTGTTTGTGTTAAAAATCTTTTGTATGTTAAACTGAAAAAATGCATCATTTTAGATAAAAGTCATTCTAAAATATCTTCCTTTAATTTTTGATATCCTTTATTTCTTTTTCAATCTTAATATTCAACTTCCAATGGTATCACTTTCTTGGGACGAAATTTTTCCTTGATCCGGTACCTTGGGCCATTTTCGTAAGTTTTGAGAGGACAGTACTTGTCAAAAGAAGTCGTTGTCAAACAATACATCTTCCATAATAATACATGTTCAGTGATTAAAAAAATCCAAGTTTTTGCCTTTTTGTTAAATACTCTTATCATCTCTAGTACGTGTAGTTGCTTTGCGATAGTGACTAAACCTGCTTACATTATACGCATGTTGATCTTAGAAGTCGTAAGTCAAACTATCAAAAGTTATACAATAATTTCGATATTTAAGACATACCTGTTACATGAGATTTTAGTTATTCCATAGCTTCCAGCCTCTGCTTCAGCAGTATTTTTTAAATACAAATGCAGTGTATACAATAGTTCAATCTCTATAAGCAGAGGCTCTCTCAGAAATTTGTTTTCTTTATACATAGCTTAACTATATTTTAAACGACTGTTTTATTCAATCTATCTGAAGTATTGCTAAAGTTGGTGTTAAACTCCAATCAATCAATCAACTTACTAAACAATCAATCAATTAATCAATTAATCAACTAACCAAGTTAAAGATGATAAGTAAATGACGAATAGGGAATAAGTAAACGGAGATTAGGGAATAGGGAATAAGTAAATGACGATTAGGGAATAGGGAATAAGTAAATAGCGAATAGGGAATAGGGAATAAGTAAATGGCGAAAAGGGAATAGGGAATAAGTAAATAGCGAATAGGGAATAGGGAATACCGAATAGGAAAAAGGGAATGAGTAAATGGCGAATAGGGATTGGGGAATAAGTAACCATCTTGACGACCGTTGTAAAGTGAAGAAAAATAAAATGTCATCAACTGAATCTTTGAAAGAGACTGGGTTTTTGAAGTTTTGTACCGTTGTTTGTACAGACATTTATGAAGTTTGGATGTCCAGTACAAACTAGGCAAATCATTATTGTCATTGGTAGAAATGTAAATTGCAACTATGAATATAAATAACCCCAATGAAGTGTACGAATATGGCTGTAGGTGAATATTTATGCTCATTACCTTCTTAAAATCAGTTAAGCCACGAAGATATTTCTTGAACATGTACATGTGAAAGATCTAGTCATCTTTGAATTGTTTGCCATTTTCTTTATATAAAACACCCCTTTTCATTTCGCTGGCTATATAACTAACATCCAGTCATGACAAAAACAACAATTTTCAAATTTAAAATTGTATTTCTGTTGAATTGGACGGAGTTTGCTTGTGTAGTAATAATCTGTATTATTATCATGTATATTTGCATTCATTTGATTTCTACGCTTCCTTTTTATTAATCCCTTAAAAGATGATGTAGCAAACATTTTATGCAAGTAAGTTGAACACAGAGTTTCTTTTGCTGTTAAGCCTTCCCTAATGTATAAATAACAGTATTGTGTTTGCATTGTTTCTTAAGCAGCATTTATTAAATAACACAATACTTACATGTAATTTGCGTTTTAATACTTTTCTTAATGACAGATTCTTACAGTTGGCTGATTCACAACAAAACAGATGCTGCAATGAATTACGTATGAGAATTGTAATTTGCATATCATAAGAAATGTATTCAGCAATGGGTAAAGAAATGCTGTACGGAGTTGTTTTTCTGTGTTCTGTGTATCTGGTTTCAGTAACCGATGGTAAGAATTAATTAAGCTTTTCTAATTGGGCATGATATTCTAGCCTAATTTTGTTCCTAGCCTACAGTTCCTTTTTAGAATCTGAGGTTTTCTTTTTTCCTAAAATACAGATATGAATACGATATGAACAATAATATGCAACAAAAGTAGACAGGAGCCAGTCAAAGTACCCGAATCATATATTTCAAAAATAAAATGAAAATGATATATTACTTATCAACTGAAACTTTACACCGGTCATCTTTTCTGTTATCTTCCGATTTAATCTGCACTGAGGAGACATAAGATGTCGAAATGCGCGTATGCAAAAACAAAATCAACAGTAACTTATGTAGTTTGTATTTATTGCCCCTGGATCGATGCCTCTGCTAGTTGAGTGTTAGTCCTCGAGGGTATTCATCGACCCAGTAGCCAGTACTTCGGTGCTGGCCCGAAAACCTACTTTATTCAGAAACTTGCCATATCTAAATTTAACAAAATTTGGTTCAAAACAAAGGAATATCTCTCTCTCTCTCGCATAGCTTTGTCCTTAACTGATTTTGGCTTTACTATTTAAATCCTTTTGGCAATTTTTTCTCTATCAGTTTTTACACATATTGGATTTCCAAATATTTAGATTTGATCTGCACTGTGGAGACATAAGTTGTCGAAATGTGCATATTCAGAAACAAAATTAACAGTAGTAACTTAGGTACTGTGGAAGTACTTTTATTCGTGGACATCAATTTTCGTGGTTTTAATAAATATCACCATTTCGTTGGTACTTAAATTCGTGGTTTCGAATTCTTTCCATTAGTATCTTACGGAAAATGCATTTCGTTGGGAACTGATTTTCGTGGTTTTAGCCAACCACGAAATCCACGAAAATTGGAACTCCGCGAACAATAGTACTTTCACAGTATTTGTATCTAGATAGATTCTCCTAAGATATAGTTAGTTTCGATCTGATTTAACTTTTTTTTTAAATAATTTTACTTGAAAATGTAACAAAAGAGATTCCTTAGTATACGTTTTCTATGTCCTATTACTCAAACTTTTGCAAAAATGATTTTATACAAAATACTTGTATGAAGTATGCGATATGATGCCAAAATCCAATTACTTAAATTTTATGTATGTAGCATAAGAAATGTTCAAAATGAAAAAGAAAGGAAATGTGGTAAATGTATAGGAGACCACATCCCATCTCAGGGTTGAAACGACCCAAAACAAAGCATCTAGGGGTCACCGTGTGGTCTTCAACATAGTTAAAAACCTCACACCATATACATGTAGCAAGCCCTAAATGGCCCAAAAAAGTAAAAAAGTGAATAGATCATGGAAACAAACCATACCCAATAACCCGAATATAAAAAAACTAAAATTATAAGAAGATAAGGACAAGCCAATGACCAACATATTCCTGACTTTGGGAAGGCGCAAAAAATGCGGTGGGATTAAACTCGTTTTCTTGGATCCAAATCTAATCCCATGTTTGGTAAATGGNATAAATTTCTGTTGTTTATTTAAATAATAGTGATATCAAGTAGATATCAGACGGGGAGTGTATTGTCACAATTAGTGTATAGTCATGTCAAACATGGAGACATTCCGAACGCACCGTGTGTATTTCAAATAATTGCTTTCGTTTCCCTATTCCACCTTTCACTCAGATAAATCGTAGTTAGAACGTATATGAATGTCCAGATATTGTTTGGAATTTGGACCCTAGTTCAACAACAGTGTAAGTGTTATATTATATTTTTATTATATTTGGATGAAGACTAATCCGTTTAACGTTACTACACAACAGTTTATTGTGAATATCAGCTCTAGACGTTAATTACATAATTTGCTATAAATATCGATTTTTACGGAATGTTCATCTCACACAGAAACGTACAACTGTTGATTATAATTATATTTACAACTTTCAACAAAGTATTTAAAGTTTTTATGTATTATTTCCGTCTACAAGAGGAAGACCGTTATTCAGTTGCATAATTCGTATAAATATAGAATGTACGGCAAGCAATTAGCGACATTTAAATACATCCAGATATAATTATTGAACACATATTCCGTGTATTACAGCAATTCAACTGTATTCTTCCGTGACTATACCGGAACTCGATGTTTGATATTACACAGACACACGTCATATTTGTGTTTATTTATGCAAATTATTGTGTATATAAATATGTTGACATTTTACTTATAACTATGGTAGCTTAAGTGGACTTTAAATTCTCGCTATTTTGGACACATAACTTATGATTGTTAATTATTGTATTTTTCAGGTTTTTACCAATTGTTCATCGGCTAATTAAAGTTTATCACGCCACACTGGGTTTTAGATTTAATTGGGCCACGAACTAGGTTAAGCTCGCTGAGTCCGGCTCAGTACAACTTCTTATAGTCATTTTTAAAAACAATTAAACACATTGATATACGCTACATTGTTGTTTTTTTCATATTGGTTGTAATATCGCCAGTTTTATCTAAGTAATTCAAAAAGGGACAATGCTCAGTATTTGGTACAATGTGAAGGCATGCAAGCTATGTACTAAATTTTTCATAATTTTCCCCGAAACTTTTTAGAAAATGAATTTTCCGAAACGGTAATGGTAGTTCCAAAATCAAATACATCTTAACCTCTGCGCTTCTTATGAGATTTTATTGCTAAACCTACTCTACCGGTCGGTAAAGTAGGTTTTACAGCGCGAAATTAACCAAAAGTAGGAAAACCAGGTTTATCGGTAGGTAATCCTGGTTTACCGACCAAAACCTCAAATACCGGATAGCTTATGTGATTGGCTAAAAAATTTTGGATGTACCATTTTACCACTGATGAATTATCTTGATAACACTGAACATTTGAAATCACCACTACTTATCATACATATTATTTTCACCCACAATGAGATTAATGATGCATACTATAGAACTAGGGAGTGCTTTTCTTGTCTCATTCGTGGTATCCTTCTGGCAAGGATATTTGTAAGCAAAAATATGCAGAATACCATTCCTGCCATTTCAAAAATCAAACAGAATTGGAAAAAGAGTATATATTTGTTCCGGCAGATAAAGCAGCCAATAATGTGGTCGTTGTTTGACGTAAGTATTACATCGAGGTGCTTTGGAATGAAAGTACCAATTCTAATACATTTCAAGCTACCACGTCAACAGAAACACAAATAATTGATGATCACATGATAGCTACAGCTGAACTTAAAGCAACTTCTAATTATAAAAGCATTCCTACTATGTATTGGCTTTCTAGACTACACAAAAATCCTTTCAAATTTCGTTTTATTTCGGCATCAAGTAAATGTTCAACTACACATATTTCTGTTTTATTGACCAGTGCACTTACTACCATAAAAATCTCGTCATCAACTTTAGCAACAAATGTTATGAATACAGTGGAATTAACTACTTTTGCAGTGTTAAAAATTCGGTAGAAGTTTTGGAAAGACTTCGATCTGTTAATGAAGCATACACCTCCGTCGATAGTTATGATTTTTCTAACCTTTATACTACTTTACCGCATACACTCATCAAAGAGAAATTTTCGGATTTGATCAAATGGTCCTTTAAAAAATCCGGATGTACGTACATTTGTTGCAATACATTTAAATCGTTTTTCAGTGACGAAAAACATGACAAATATACCAACTGGACTTGTCAGGATATGATAAAAGCATTAAATTTTCTTCTTGATAATATTTTTGTTCGTTTCGGTGATACAGTCTATCAGCAAAAGATAGGTATTCCTATGGGTACCAACTGTGCACCCCTCATAGCAGATTTATTTCTCTATTACTACGTGTCACAATTCATGGCAAAAATTAAAAAAGACCCTTCTAAACAGCATTTAGTGGATAAATTTAACAATACATATTCATATTTGGACGATATTTTGGCTTTAAATAATCCTGAATTTTCTAAATTTACAGATGAAATTTATCCTGCAGAACTTACTTTAAATAAATCAAACAGCAGCAGTGATTATACTCCTTTTCTTGATCTTGATATATCAATAAATCAAGGAAAGTTAAACACTAAGGTTTATGACAAAAGGGATGATTTCTCATATCATATAGTCAATTTCCCCCATCTCGACGGCAATGTTCCGTAAGCCCCTTCTTACGGGGTCTACTTTTCACAACTTGTTCGATATGCACGAGTGTGTAGTAATGTTTCTGACTTCAACGACCGAAATCTTTGTCTCATTGAAAAACTTCTGCATCAAGGGTTTAGATATCATAAATTGATAAAAACATTCTCTAAATTTTAATAGATACATTGACTTATTTAAAAAAAATGGTTCTACATGCAGGGCTCTTATACATCAGGGCATTTCACATCCAAACTTCTATGGCAATATCATTTACAAAGCGCATAAATTCAAAAATTGTCCTTCCAAACTTATTAATCCGTTGAACAAACTTATTCATAAAGGATATAAATACAGCATTGATGTTAAATCTTTACTTCAGGTTTTTTTGGGCAAAAATATTGATCATCTCCTAAATGCTTTACACCATAACTAAATTTAAACAATTTTTCATATTGGCAGTATTTGGCATTGCACAATATCATGTTCTTCTTTCATTATTGATGATGTTGTTATACCAAATCTATTTAGAAGTATTTCAATTGAAATTTCATATGTATGAAGGCTTGATATCATAGTCAACGGAAATTATGTCCTTAGCTAGCTGTCAGTAACTGCGAGCATTTGTCCGGACGGTACCTGTGTGTATTGTCTTCATGTTTTATGTACTTCATTGTTAGGGTCCTCGTCCTGAGAAGTTGGACTTTTTTCTAGTTTAATTTTTACTGTGAGTCTTTTTGTGTATTTATTTTTAGCCATTCACCACACATAGGGGGAGGGTTTGGATCCCAATTTTTGCGCCTGTCCCAAGTCAGGAATATGTTGGTCATTGGCTTGTCCTTGTCTTCTTATAAAATTTTAGTTTCTTGATATTTAGATTATTCCATTGATTTATTCACTTTTTTTTTACCTTTTTGGGACCATTTAGGGCTTACTATATGGTGTGAGGTTCCTCACTGTGTTGAAGACCATATGGCGACCCCTAAATGTTTTGTTTAGGGTCGTTTTAACCTGGATATGGGATGTTGTCTCCTTGACATTTACCCAATTTCCTTTCTTTTTCATATTATGGAGTTTCAATGACAAAAACCGTTCAATAAATTTGTCAACAGTTGGGACGGCCATATTATGCTTTCTAGCACAGTTGTTCATTATAAATATCTACCCAAAACCAGTTTTACATAATGTCAAGTATAGTCTTTTTTTAGCATGACATGTGAGCTTTGCCACATCTTTGCGTTCGTCTTGTCCGTCGATAATTTCAAAAATGTCTTCTGAAACTGCTGAGCCAATTGTAACCAAACTTAAAGTGAAGAATCACCAGGGTGTGCAATTTCAAATTTGTGTTCGTTAGTCGGAAGACTAAATAAAATGGCACCTGTTGCTAAAAAAAAGAACAAAGGTGTCAGTTGCCGTTTTTTTCAAATAAATAAACCATTTAAGATATCACAAATCTGACATTTTGGTGAGGGGATAATCAAAATGACTCGATCTACCTGCCCTGTAATTTTGAAGAAAATCAGGAAACCCGTCTTGGGGTTGTTGCCTTTTTCCTTTAAGTTTTTCATATTTCTATTTATATATATATTAGAAATATTCTAACAGGTAAAAATCAATTTCAAATTGCAAAAATGTTCAGCATACCCAGCAGGATCTTCCCACCAGGAAATTTTGAAGAAAATTCCTTAATTTGTAAAATTTTCGTAGTTCTATACATTTTGCCTTGTGCTTCAAAAACGATTTGAGATAGAGGGTAAGTTTGAATAGCAAAAATGTTCAGCTAATCAAGAAATATTTGATATCTACATATGTTCAACAGGTTCACATCTCATCCAAGATGGATGTGTCCGGGGAAGATAGTCTAAATTAAGACCATATGGGACAATGTTGTAAATTGTTACCTTTGAAAACCCCTTTACACATCAAGTTGATATTAATTACCATTGTAGTATGATGGTCATTGAACAATGTATGATTTTTGTACATAATCATAAATACAAGATGGCCGCAACTGCAATCTTAGTTGAACATAGGATCCTGGGAAATGTTGTAGACTGCTAATTCTTGAAAATCCTTTCATATTACAAGCTGATACTAACTAGGCATAGTAACATGATTGTCACCTACCTAATTTTGCATATCACTTTCAATCACAAATCAAGTGTTACCGTCATCGGGGAACATAGTTTAGCAAAGTATTCTATGGGAAATTCCGAATTCTTGAAAACCGATTCATACATTTAGGAAAAGTTAATAACTAGGAATAATAACATGATGATCAGTAAACAAATATACGATTTTCGTAGTACCCATCAAAGATCCAAGCTGGTCGCAACTGCAAATAAAAGTTTAACATTGGACTCTATGGGAAAAGGTTGAAAATTGCTATTTCTTGAAAAGCGTTTCACATGTCAAGTGAATATTGACTCTAGGCATGGCAACTAGATGATCATCTTCAAAATGTTGTATATTGGTACCAACGGGGAGTTCAGTTTAACATAGATTTCTTTTAGAAAGTGTTCTAAATTGTAACTTTTTGAAAACCTTTTCAAACATCAAACTGACACTAAATAGGCAATTTAACATGACAGTTATCAACAAAATGACTGACTTCAGATGAATTGCTTTTAACACTGTGGGAAATCTAATTTGATCACAGACCACCAGGCGAGCGATACAGACTCACATGTGAACTTCTGGTTTACATTGATTATTGTTTTTCTTTTTTTTTTCTTATGGATTGTGCCCTGAGATTTTAATTTTAGTCACTGTAGTTGTTATCTGCTATCTTACCGCGTAAATATACTCTGTATAGTTGTCTGTGTGGCGGATGCCATAGGTGGTGGAAATCACCTTCCAGATAACCTGGTGATACCCTGGTTTTTAGGGGTTTGCACTATTAGTGTTTATTATGTTCTGTTTGCGTCGTCATCGTCGTTTATCTCTATGTGTATGATCCTAATAGAATCGTAATAAGGGGGTTATTCAGCACTCAGTTTACAATTTGATATAGATTCATGTACGTCTCATTTTATGCCCCCAGATCAAGGATCGGGGCATATTGTTTTTGTCCTGTCCGTCTGTCTGTGTGTCTGTCTGTACATGCGTCCAAAACTTAAACCTTAGCTATAACTTTTGAACCATTAAAGATAGACTTAACATGCTTGTCAAGTTTATAGATCTAGTCAAGAGGAACATAAAAATGCCCTAAAAATTAGGTCAGGCCAAAAGATCAAGGTTACTGAGGTCAAAATTTAAGTCTTATATTCCAATTGTATATGTTTTGCATGTATTTGTTATAAAGAAAGATAACTCTAACCAAACTATTAAAATTACATTTCAAATTTATTAAACTAATAACAGTGATGCTGGTGGCAAATGCAGTGTTTCACAAAAACATCTTGTTTTAAAATGGTTTTATATTGATATGATGTAATTGTACACTTGCTTCATTTCATATAATTGTAGCAAAAAGCAGCGCAAATGGATTTTTTCAGCGTATGATAAATAAACCGTATATCTACATTTTTGTGTGCTTTGTTCCTTATTTGCAAACTGGTTCGAATTGAAGCCATTGCTAAAATATCACTACCATTTTACACTTCACGATAATCTGCCCTATAAAAATATTAACCCGGCAAATTCATTAGCAAAACAAAAGAAACTGGAAAAAGAGGGGTCATTAAGCATGGTTAATAAACATATCACTACCCCCGTCATGAACATTTGATTCTAATAATATGGTATATGAAATCCATTGAGTTTTAAAACAAAACAAATAAACAGATAAATGCTCATATTTTTCTTATCAAGTTTACAAAAGATATTAAGTTTTTAGACCATTCAGGTCAGGAAAAAATACTTTTTACATTTTGGCTAGTTTATATTGGAAATCCCCGAGTTTCTATAGTTCCCTTTGTAAAAGCGCGAAAACGTTAGCTCAAATTCGGGAACTTTGCTCTAATTGGCAAATGGAATATTGGGTAGATGTTTTGTTGAAGGCCTCATGGTGACTTCAAGATGAAGAACAACAATTAAAGCGTTTTTGTCTCATGTGCATCAATATCCTTTAATTGTTGTTAATCTATATTCTTTCCTGAGTCGTACTCATGTGTTTCTGTTTCTTCATGATACTGATGCTGCCATTGTCTGAACTTATTCCTTTTTGGACTGACAGTTCCGTTCTCACTCTAGAAGAACATTTTTTCTTAAATTTCTTCGATTGATGAGACAAGCTTTCTTTCTACTATACGAGATTGAATTTCGATTGTTTTTCGAAATTATTATATTTGTCTCAACAGACAAATGAGAATAATTAGAAAAAAACGTACCTGGATGATCGGAAAAACGTGTAGGACTTAACGCTAAACGCTAAATTCGTATAAATTTATATACTATGTTGTTTTCATCAACTTTGTATCTTTTCAGGTCAGAAATTTCTGAAATTCAACACCTTTTATGTGAAAAACCCATTCTACAATAGTGAGAAAAATGATAATAGTTTTGTAAAATTTCAAGTAACTGGCAAAATACATATACCAGCTCCACAGATAACCAAATTACCATCACCAACACGAGACACTGTTCCACCACCGACTAAAGCAGCACTAGCCCTAACCCCTAATCCACCGTTAACTCTAACGCCAACTCCATCCCCGACAAGAATACCAAATTCAACATCACCAAAAAAACACAAACCGCCACCGAAGAAATCATCCATTCGACAACCAGCGCCACCACCAAATCAAACACCAAGTTCATCAACGGCTAGTAAACCATTCCCGCCACCAGTTAAAACGAAAAATCCACCATCAAAGAAATCATCATTGAATAATCGGAAACCAGCTCTGTTTGCAGCGAAATCACCGCCACCGTCTCGAAAATCAGCACCAGCAAAACCCGGAGCTTCTGGTCCAAAGCCACCTCCATCATCAGATTCGGCTTCGTCTCCGCAAAAACTCACATCGGCTGAAAAAAAGAACGTTGCAAGAATTGTGAAAGAACTAAAGTTGACAATCAATGGAAAGAGGGTTAATTCAAATTCTAAATCTTTTCAGGTTCGTTAATAATATTATACCTTCTTGATACTTGATATAGAATAAACAAAGGACACTCCAATCTAAAATACGATGAATAAAATTTAGTACCAATAAATGAAGTAAATAAAAGAAAATAATTAAAAATGCTCAATCTCCATTAGCACGTACAGGACTGGCATCAGTATACAGCCTACATGACTAGTTTGTAGGAATACCCAGGTATTTAAAGTATATATGAAATTTCGTTGATATCATGTTATTCTGAGGGGTTTATTTCAATCTAAAATCTGTCAATTTGAAGCAGTTAGAAATAGATCTACAATTAGCAAAGATTTCTGCACAAAGCAGTGCTAGAGCCGTCTTGAACTTACAATAACCTAGGAGTTAAGATCATTGTTGAAGCCCTCTTGGTGATTTCAAGAATAACAGCAAAAATGCTATGGCCCACTGCTTAGTTTTTACCATGTATTTTTTTACGAAAGGATATGGAATAAATGGACATGAGATCATAACACATATGTTAACTCCAACTGCAATAATTTTAATGAGCTGTATGGCCATTTCGGAAATTAATTCCTCATCAGCAAAACTAGAACCCAAACATAGGAAATCCATAATTTCAAAAACATGTTTAAAATGCATAAAACCAAACGAAATCCGAATAATCAGTAATATCATACATAGCTAAGGACAGAACTACGGTGGAGGGAGTTAATGTAAAGACTTTATCTCATGTGCATCATTTACGCCAGATCCTATCGTTAATTAATATTTCTTCTAAGTTTCAAATGTTTAAAGAAAAGTTTATTAGGGGTTTGCAATCAACAAAAGATAACAAAAAAGGCGTAAACTGTAAGCCAACATGAAAGCTTTGCTTTCTTTCCCATCTTTTCATTTCTGTATGGTCACAGACAAGCAGTTGAATATTTATTTTTATATATTAAATGTTTTTGAAAATTTCCGAGTTGTGTCTCCTCGACCCTTTTTCTAAAGTTGACAATTTCTATATCACAGATAAATCAAATGTATAAAAAGTATCATGTTTTTTTCAAGAAAAAGTAGATAAGTTGAATTTCCTGTTTTTATGTCGCCATACTAGTAAATGTGCAGCTGGATATTGTCATTTTTTTATAAAATTTTAGAATCTAAATACCATATTTGTCTTATATAGTTTATATTTCATTGATTTTAGAAAGATATTGCTGATTATTTATATGACCAGACACTACCAGAGAGAGCAAAAGTATGGGAAGCAATGGCTAAGCTGAATGTTATGTTTGCAAAAGCAAACAATGAGAAAATCAGGGTAATAAAGCTCTTTATTTAAGTTTGAATAATAAATGATTTTTGATATGATTGAAATGAAAGTAGTTTCCTTCCTGGTGACTCTTTCTAACTTTTGTTGTCAATTTTGTTTAAAATTTTGATACATCTATTTCAACAGAATTTTGCAGTTAAATGCTGTTGCCGCTGACACAAAATACGCATGGACGGAGAATACGCGAATGTTGTCCTTGAAATGAGCCCACTGAACATTTTGGATATATAAAGAGTGTCTTCAAAAAACAAGCCCAGCATCAACAATTTCACAAAGGTGGAATGCCGAATGTCTTACATCATAACGTTAAAACCACAGAACTATGATGAATCGGCCGCATATCAATGGGGCGGATTTTTTAGACCTGTAAATTTTTAATGGGGCGGAAAAATGATGTATCAATGGGGCGAAAAAAGTTGTATCTGTGAGGGGGTTATTTACAGAAAAGATGTTTTTACTGGAAATATTTGCAACTGAAATAATAATTCACGCCATCAATAATAAAACATGTATGATATAAAGAATTAAAGTGGGGGTCTTGCCTTTATAGATATGTTCGTATTCAATGGCTCAATTGCGCACCGACAGGCTCTTAAATAAAATTCAAAACCGTTTACATACATGGTTGAAAGGTGTTTTTATGGAGATGGATTAATTTACAAATTTTAAAATTTGAAACTGTATCTTGGAAACCCAGGAATTATTGTTGAATGCAGAGACATTTAATTTGTCCGACAAGATTCTATTTTGAAATGTGACCAAATTTCTTGGCGATGTACCTTAAACAGAAAAAAAAATGTAAATCTGAGTTAAGAACTGACTTGAATTTTGGATCATAAAGAAAATTCTCGAGACTGGGAGACTGGACTTCTACACTACTGAACAATTTTACTAAATTTCATTGTTTTATGTAATAAATCTCATAATTATTCTTTTTTTTTTTAAACTAACTGATTTAAAGGTAATTTCAGCCATTTTAAAAACAGGTAAATCCGCCCCATTGATACATATTTTTCCGCCCCATTGTTACACATTTTCTCGCCCCATTGATATGCCAATCCGCCCCATCGTGCATCGCCCGATGAATCGAATCATGGACAATCTATCAAGGTTGGCGAAAAGAAAATGAATACCTGTTGGTTGTGTTCAAACAAAAATACAAAATTGAAGAATACTGAAGTTTTGAGTTCGTTGCGTTTTTAATGTGAATGTAAAAATGGAACGGTCTCGTGATTATTTGGCAACAATATTCAATACGGTTAAATATAACACATGAAAAAGTAAAAACACAAGGCTAGTGCCAAAAACGTAATTATAGGTAAAACACCACTAATTTGGAAACCAGTCGGGCACATGTGTGAATTTAATCCCTATTGGAGACGATATAGTTCCAGTTTTGTGTTTATTTTGTTACATTTTGAAGATGTTGGCAGCTGAATCTTATTTAGTTGGAAAGTTTTTACCGTACGGCTCCTTTTGAGTCTAAATTGATATAATTTTGTCAAGAAATAAAAATTTTATGGGCATGGGGGCGGAGTAATTATCCCCGCACTTTCGAAGAAAGTTCGGGGATAATGTTATACCCTCCGTCTGTCCGTCCGTCCGTCCGTCCGTCCGTCACACTTTTCTTGTGACTCAAACTCCTCCTACATTTATGGATTTAGGGATTTAATTTTGTTATAGAATTGTTGCATATAGTCTGTAGATGCGCAATAGCTTTCGGATTTTTTATATTGGTTTTGGTGCAAACAAGAGGCCCCATGATGTCAATTTTAACAAAGAACCAAATATGTGGATTAGACACATGTGGCATGTGACGCAAACTCCTCCTACATTTTTAGATTTAGGGATCAAATCTTTATGCAGAATTGTTGCATAAAGTCTATAGATTTGCAATAAGCTTTTGGAATTTTGGTTCCGGTTCAAACTTTGGTAAATTTCCTGAAAATGTCAAAGACAAATATTTTTTTTTTTTATTTTGGCATATTATCTTATATTCTGACAAGTGTTTGGTAAAAAACAAAATTCTGATAACTTAGGATTCTGAAAGGCGGTTCCAATTTTGGTAAATTTCCTGAAAGTCTCAAAAACCACTTATTTTTTGGAATTCTACCTAGCAACCATACTTAAAATGTTTGTGTAGTTTAGGAAAAAGATTTCATCATCTGGATTTCAAAAATATTGATTCCAATCTTGGTAAATTTCTTGAAAGTCTCAAAGACCACTTATTTTTTGGAATTCTACTTAGCAACCATATATCCTAGAATTCTTTTAGTAACAATAATGACTATTAATAGGTAGATTAAAAAAATAATGAAAAAAATATGCCAAGGGTGTATAACAACTGTTTTCTGTGTCAAACAGGGAGTGCGGGGATAGCTGTCGTTTCCGACAACATCTAGTTTTTTCTGTAAAATTCAAGCAGGAAGTACCGATCCTTGTGTTGTTCACTGATGGGAACCAGTTCTTTCTTATATGCAAGTTAAGGTGGGTTGATTTTCTCATGAGATTTTCTTGAAAGATACCTTTTTAAGTCGAGACACGTGTCACTTCGTTTGAACTTTTAGTAAAATTTCTACAAAGTTTCAAACATGCGCAATTTAACATGGAAGTCTATGGGAGAGTGAATAAGTGGTGTTATACCACAACAGAGGCTTAACAAAAACTGACATCATGTTGTCAAGACCAGTAATTAAATCCGGTAAATCTGTTGATCTCAAAATGGCGTATTGTTAATACTGATGCGTTTTATTGATTAATCTTTGCATGAATCAATGCGAAATACAAAAGTTGCATAATAAACGGTAAATTTTGTCATGCTGTACACATGTTTCAAGGAGTAACCTCTCATCAGCATGGAAAGTCATAGGAAGCGAAGCTTCCATATATTTTGGAAACTGCAATTTTGTTCCCAATACTATGAATTGAAAAAATCCCTGCGTCGAGAGTTATCGTTCTTGGAAATATACGCAAATGGACACATCAATCTTTAAAAGAAGATTCCTAAAATATGTGTAAAAAATAAAGCATATGAATACGTTGCTTGATGGCCATTCAAACATGTTGATGGTAAAATCGAAATGAAGAAAACAGAATAAAAACAGTTTACTGGGAATTCTGGTACGAAACTAAAGACATATAAATCCATTCGGAATTCCACTGCATCGAAAAGGGTCATGATAATAACTGAGAAATTACGAATGAATATATGCAACCATGACAACGATAAAGCGGATCAATATCGTTACGCAAGAATTTTGAGTATATTTGTTTATACACTAAATTACAACTTATAAACAGTTATGCATGATCATTGACATTGCGACGACAAGTTGCTATTGAGTATCGTAGAGGTACATCCATTGCTCATAGCATACGTTCAGGACTGGCATTTATTCATCGAACGTATCCATTAAAATATGAAGTCTTACCTTGATGCAGAGCGTTGACAATGCTCACTCCTTTGTCCAAAATGTTGACTCCTGCTTGGGGACTGCATCCTGTCATATACTGACGTATATTTGACCAATACTTTCCAAATAAAATGGCATTATGATTTTCAATAACAAAATGCTCAAATGATTGAGAAAATTCGTCAAAACAACAAGCGTCTGCTACCCCGGAAATATACTTCCAGCCATCCAGGATCGATAGCTGCAATAATCAAAGGGCTTGAAGTACTGTGACTAGGAGTTGCGTCAGGGTGTAGCATGTTGGAGTCATATATAAATATATGAAAGTATGAACAAATTGTCACGACAAGAAAATGATTTTTTAGTGGAACTTGACTTCAATCCATTATAAAAAGACCTATTTTTTAATGATTATATGATCATTTTTTTATTTTCAATTTTATTTTATTGATATAAAATATTTGAAATTGAATCAATCAATAAAATACCAATAAATATTTTTTCTTTTTATTAATGGCAGGAATGTCAGGGCAAGTGCATAATTTAAGTTCTAAAATTTGAGAATTGGAATCAATGTAGAAATATGTGTTATTCTCTGCATATAGTCAATTAGAAGCTTTATCTATCTGATATAAACTAATAATACCAGTAACTGCTAGGAGAGGTTACTCAGTAGGGAAGAGTGGGGACGGGTATTGTTACACTGTCTAAATCGTGGACAAAAACAAAGGATCCCACAATTCCAGATGTGCATGTAGGTACTAACTTACAAATAAAATGGGTAACCTTTTCAGGCATCCTACCCCATGTTCAGTGTAGTGTCAAGGAATTAAGTCAGTATTAAAAGAGCGGTGATAGCAAAAAAAAAAATTGCGTAAAATAAAATATAAAAAAATGAATAAATAAACCTCCCCCCCCCAAAAAAAACAACAACAAACAAACAAACAGAAAAAAACACTTTCATGATATAAGCTAAGTTTAAGTTATTATCATTATTTTGTAACAAGCCCTTGTGTTCAGTGCACAGGAAATTGAAACATTGGGAATCCAACAATGCGAAAGATGTATGAAAGCTGATAGACATGAAGTTAAGTATCATAGCAGTGTAATTTTTGCCTGGGAATCATATTTGTCATATTATATAAACAAACTCTTTTATGTTGGCGATATCTATCAATAATGCTCAGAGCTTCTTTTCACGTACGCACTTCTAAACACAAATTCAATTTTTAATTACGTTTCACAATCTTCAAATACTATATTTTTGGATGAATTGTGTCGTACTGTTTCGTCTTCATTGGCGGACAAACCTGTTTACTTGATTTTTACCACAATAACAATAATCATTATTTGATCTTAAACTTTTAACACATGCAGCGTAAGGGAAATTAACCCTTGTTACATATGAATTGTCCAATGCAAGCCTAAATTTGACTCAGTCTGGTCCGTTAATACCGCGGTTTATCTGTTATAAATCGCCTTGGTGAATGGCATACAGGCACTTGTTTCGGAAAAAAAATACCCCGGAGGGTATTTTTTTCTGAAACTAGTGCCTGTGGAATGGCACCGCGGCTGATAAAGTCTTCAAAAGTTCCGTAAAAAGGGGTTCCAGTCAATTTTTCTCCAGTTTTTATTGAGTGTGCCTAAATTTTGCATGAAATTTTTTAAGTTTTGCAGAAAAAATCACGGGGTCTATCCCAGAACACCTCCTCTATGTGATCCGTTATACAACCGAATTTCCCTGAGTGGCCGTCAGCAAACCAACCTTTCTGGCTTTCCTTAGAATGAAACCTTCTAAAATCGTATTAAAAAAACTGACGACCACAAATAGTTAAAGGAAAAATAAGATTTGTACAATTTTTGCTTCACTTTGTCAGTACTTTTGGGTAAAGTTTGAATAATTTATTAACTTTTGCCAATAACTATTCTGCAGGCGAGTCATCACCTATGGCTATGCCAAAGCAAAGGTGCAGCTTTAAAGTGAGGTAAAACCTGAAAGATATACACATTTTTTTAATTAATTGGGTCAAGAACATACTGTCCGTAATGTTGTAAAAACCAATGCCAAACCCTATCATGTTCACTTACTTTGAAAAATCGGTAGAAAACAAAACCATCTCGTCAGTAGTACAATGTAGTTGAAATTTAGGGGACGTTGCTCAGGAGGTTGCTTCTTTTTTAAGTGATAAATATTTTCGGGTAGAAATATGTCCGGGGGATAGTTATTACAAGGAAACTATTTAGTCCATGGATAGACATTCCTGGGAAAATGAATCCGGGAGGACATATATTTCTAGGAAAATATGTCCTCGGACATTACAACATTACGGGCAGTATGTTCTTGACCCAATTAATTAAAATAAATGTGCGGACATGTCTTTCTATGAGATTTATTCCGTCTAGACAAATTTTCCTGACGGACATATTTTACTGCTACAGTACTTTAAATGAAAAAGACATTATAAAATGTTTTTACAAGATTTATGCCTGTATTTCATATTTTATGTCTTGTTTACTGAAAGATATCCCGAATGAAACAAGTGCCTGTGATTGTACCGTATATTTCTGTGCTTTGTATCTGTCTAGCGTCATTGTTTTGTGGGAGTATTTTGTGTCTGACGTCATTTTTTTCTATGTTCTCGTTTTGGCCATGTCTTTGGACCCCGATTTTTGTAAATTTCACTCCTTTGTTCCTTCGGTATTCTACTGCCATTGTTTGACAACGCATAACACAAGGAGTCACAGCTACATCACATGAAAATATCCAAGCTGTAATATCTTTACCGGGTGGATCATTAGTCGTGCTTCAGAAAGGATGGTTCCAGTTAGTAGTTGGATTTAAGGAGAGTGTAGTTCCAGTGAATTTTTTGTTAATTTTTTGCGTTTATTCAGCATGATTGATTTTTTCATAAAAAGGGGGCCCATAAGCCAGAATCCCCCTCTTGTTCTACCAATGCCATCTTCCTATTGTACGTGATAAACACTGACAAAGGGAAGGCCTAAAGTATACAACAATTTTTCAGCGAGTGAATTCAGCTTCGCTTCCACATAGGTTATACCTATCCTCATATTAATCTAAAAATAGGTAGAAAAGAAGTACGCATTACCACAAATGCCTACCCAGTACCAAGGACATCCATCGAGTGCCATACACGGAATGAAACCTCAGTATTTCAAAAAAGACAAGGTAAATTTTTGGGTCAGACAAGTCTGACTATTGTGTTGGTGAATACCTTCGCGGACCTCTGGTCCACCAGTTTGGCATCGGCCCAATGGTTTTAAAATACAAAATTACCCAATTTAGCAAAACTGAGCTATTTTTCATACACTATGTCTACCCTCTTAATGCTATATGAAAGTTTTTAATTCCCGCTGACGAAAAAGACAGGGCTGATGCTTATTATAGAGGTCTGTAAGTCTCGCCGCAAGAAACAGAGAATTTATGATAAAATTTTTAAATTCGAAGACTTTTCTCGCAAAAATATGACGCTTAGGTATTATGACGTCAGAAATTTGGACTGTAACGTCATATATTTTCGTAGCTTAGATTAGATTCAGGTAGTAGACTAGTTCGGGGTAACCCCTAAATTTTCCACACAGTCAATTTTTTTAATTAACAGTTTGAAATAATTTTGTACTATATTTTTTGAAAACTTGAGTTTTGAAAACTTTCACCGTTAGATTTTTCATTTATAGTTCACAGAAACATCACTATCTTAGGGGTCTGAAATTATGTTCAGAAATCACCATGAAGTGTATACTACTGTATTGTAAATGTATAAGAATCGGCATAAAACGACTATAAATATTGCCAAACTTCTTTTTAGAACTTTACAGACCTAAGTATGAGAGAATAATGATAATAAGGATGCATTAAGTGTTGATTTGAAATAAAAAAGAAAATGTATTGTCAAAACATTGCTGAAAACACAGCTTCATTCAATTTCTTCTGGATAAAAATCCTAACATTCAATTTTCACAAAAAACTGGGAAATTAAAGGTCATCTACAAATATTACTTATATCAAATTTGTTATAAAAATTGACCGGACCCTTTTTTCAAAATGCTAGGAAAACTGCATAAAAAGTCTTAAAAATCCTTGATTCTGAACGTCAAGCAGAAAGAATGACATCCCTTTGCAAAAATCTGTCTTCCATTTATTTTAATATTTTAAGATGCCATTCAAAACCTAGGTATTTTAATGTAGGCATTTTGAAGTATTATATAAAAGGAGTGCAGTTTCATGATAACATGAATATTTTATTTCTATTTATGTTTTATTCATACCAATCAAAACACAAGTAATTTGTGCAGAAAAAGGAGTTATCCCCCCTACCCCAGGTCTACAACCCGTTCAAACTTATTTAATTGTCAACTAATACAGACAAATGGATCGGACAAAAGTTTTACCAACTTCTAACAAAATACAACTTACGGGTTCAATTTACGAATGCGGAAGTTTCGGAATTGAACGAAACTTACAGATCCTATTTGAACTTATTTTGTTTTTTGCTTCACTAAACTAGCATTTCATGTTTTAACTATTTGTAGAGACTTTACATGTACCTCATGCGCATTTACTCCATATCCGTTCCTTGCTTATTTTACATATCTAATACTAGCATTTTCACTTGCAGAAAAATCCAGAATGGGATATTGAGCAAGTCGATGGAGTTCTGAACACCATGATATTGCAAATTGATGATGTAAAAGAAATTCTCACATCTTCAGCAATTAACCCGGGTTTATTGAAATTGGATGGAGAACCGGTAAGATCGAGTGATTATGCAAATTAGTAATATCGTCAATACCAGTTTGCTCTGTTTTAACTCTTGTACATGAAGTCAGTAAAGCGACAATAATGGACCGATTCAGAAATGCAACGGCATTATGGGATTGTCATTGTTCTGAACGTTCTTGATTGAGCAAAACGTATTTTACGAGTACGCTGAGTTTGCGCAACGTCATTTATGAGGACGGAAGTCGAATTTCTGAATCGGTCCATTGGCTAACTGTACGCAGGGTAGTACAGCACAAACGAAAAATAGGCATACCGACGAAAAGTAACTTCATGATTATATGGTATTTGTATTAGATTTATACGTGTATGGGCAATTTTAACCCGGGAATTTAAAAGAAAACTACACTATTCACCTTTATTTGTCTCAAATATAAAAGCATATGTGTTATTAATAAAGTCACAATAACCAAAAGAGTTAGTGTACACCAAAAAAATCAGGATAGGACTAAGCGTACAGTTTGTAGCGACTAAGCAGTACGCAGGGTAGGACTAATTAATCATGTATTGAATCATTTACATACTTCCAAAATAACAAAATCATAACATTTTTGCTTATTGTTGAAGATATTTTCATTTTGTTTGTGCTTGAGACATATTCAGTTGTGTTGTTTGGTATAAATAATTATGCTTGAAACAAGTTTTTTATTTGATGTATTCACTTTTTCTTTCTTTTTCTCCGACAGACTAGTCAACAGTAATAAGAATATCCAAAAAACTAACCATTCATTTTTTAAATGCGTCAACCAGTGTGTATAAAGTTTCCATAAAAGTATACAAGAACGCCTTCTGTGTTTTTTTGAATTGTCATTACTCTCGATTTACAAAAACACATGTACAACAATTTTGGTCAGTATAGTTGCATCTAAATGTTTATCTTAGACAACACGTAATTTAAACAATATCATAATATCAATTCAAAATCCCGGGCTGCAAACCGATGTATCTTCTCTTGTCAAAGTATTTATATTAATACTTTTGATTAACTGTTTCCAATATATGAACTCACATAATGCTTAAATGATAATGTTATTAATTGGGTATTTTAAAATATATTCTGTATAATGTCCAGATAAGTACAGTCGTATTAGGTTGAGGTCATCTGTATTAGCCAGAGGCACAGCCGAGGACCAATACAGGTGATCGAAACCCAATACAACTGTACAAGGATATCATATAGGATTTCTTAATAATTGATAACTTGATAAAAAAAACGGGCATTATCTGTACAAATCTTTAAGAGTTATTATGTTTGTGATTGTTCATAGATATGTATTCACGATACTGTATTCCAAAGGATGTTTCGGCGATTTGCATTAAAATGTCATACACATGTATATGGCACGCCAAAGCCACAAAAATGAGATAATATAGCATTATCTTAATTAATGCTATTTTATCTGCATTTTTGTGGTTTTGGCGCACATCATCAGACATAGTGTTTCCTCATTACCTCCTAATAAGTACTTTTAAATATTTTATACATAGGTTTCTATGAAGTTATGTAATAAAGATGTTTTATCTTAAGATAACATAGATAACACGTTAATACAGTTTTATTTGCATTTTTAAGGTTTTGGTAAATGTAATTCCATTTTCTAAACTGTGGGCAAACTCTATTATCTGATTGATGTTACTGTATTATCTGATTTATGTTGTATCCAATCAGATGTAGGTAGATAGATTTCAATAACTTATCAAATTCAATCTTTTTAGATCAAATATTCTATTCTGAAAAACTATGTAATTTTGATCCTAAAGAATTTTGGAAATGTAACAGAATCTCTTCTTTTTTCTTGCTTCCGTTTAGATTTATCCATTTGCCATTTCTAACGAATTTTGTATTTATGTGTGTAAATACTATTTTGCATTTTCTCTCTGTCTTTATAAAAATAGTTAATGGGAATTAAAATATGTTTATCTATCAAAAATTACAACATCACAATATCTCATCTTTTAAATTACCTGTCTCGACATCCACTCACCCCGTGATCGTTACATGAATGTATATTCTATGAAATATACACGCAATTGTGACATCCTCGCAGAATTGTTATATTTGCATTCTCTGTCAATAAGAATATTCTTCAACAAAAGAAGTTCGAGTTGATAGTAACTTTTTCTAAAATAATATATTTCAATGAGATATTTCAATTTGCCATCTATTATGCGATAGTTCCTTACCTTTTACCATGGTTACCTGATAAAGTAATTCATTACCTTTTAACTTATTAATAAGATAGCATCCTTTACCTCAAGATAAGAATGTATCTCTGTGATTCCTAGAAACCTATATTTTACGAAAGGATATGGAGTAAATGAACATGAGACCATAATGCATATGTTAACTCCAACTGCAATAATTTTAATGAGCTGTATGGCCATTTCGGAAATTAATTCCTCGTCAGCAGCACTAGAACCCAAACAAAGGAAATCCCTAATTTCAAAAAATGTTTAAAATGCATAAAACCAAACAAAATCCAAAAATCAGTAATATTAAATATAGCTAAGGACTAAAGTAAACTACGGTGAAGGGAGTTAATCCTTCGGTTTTAGAATTTACATAAATTAAGATAATAGTAATTGAACAAAGTGTACACATGAGTTATTATCTCATGTACAAGTACAGCATATCTAAGAAAAATAAAGAGCATACATCTCTACCACGGGGAATTGTTTTACCAACTCCACACTGCAATAAAAGACAAACTCCTGTATCAAATATTTTACGAAAGGATATGGAGTAAATGAACATGAGACCATAACGCATATGTGAACTCCAACTGCAATAATTTTAATGAGCTGTATGGCCATTTCGGACAAATTAATTCCTCGTCAGCAGCACTAGAACCCAAACAATGTTAAAATGTTTTCTATATTTAATTATCAGGAGGTAATGATGTATTATCTGTGCCAAAACCACAAAAAATTGAGATAAAATAGCATTACCAGGGATAATGCTGTTTTAACTCATTTATGTGGCTTTGGCGTGCCATATATATATATATGCCACCCCGCGTATACTAAAAGAAATATCCCTTAATGTATGGCGCGACTGTTATGTGTAATAGTGCTGGATGAACAACTACGTAAAACTTAAAACATCTAACGCAACAGAAATATCCGCTACAACTCATTCAGGATGGTATTTACAGAGCTAAGCAATTAATAGTGACCGAATTGAGAACACCAAAAGAACAACGGAACGAAGAAGAAATTATTCCTGTAGTTGTAAGCCAAAATAGTATCCTGTGAAATAAGCTCCAAGTGGAAAAAATGTTATTGATATATCTATGAGATTTATTCCGTCTTGAGGGTATTTCACGAGGTGAGCAGTGAATACTTTCCAATTGTATTGATTAATATTGTGTACCAAAAAGCTCAAATGGTCGTCTCTTATTAATTCCGAAGTCGCGTGCATAAATTCAAATGGGTAGTTGTATTCAAAATTTCAGATCGGCCATTGGCTTATTTACGAACAAGAAGACAAACAAGTTTATCTAAGTGTCAAAAGAAACATATTTCAACACACCACCTACCAATTTTATGTGCAGGAAGGTTTGGAATTTCAATAAGGTCCAGCGTTAACTTTGAACTTTGACCTCGGACCATTTTAATAGTTTTTATTTGATAAATTTGAAACCGTGAAAAATGTAATGACAAAAATGCTTTTTTGCTCATTTTGGTACCTTTGACTCTAGCATCGGTTTCAATGGAGTGCATTGCTAGATGTGGAACAATGATTCATCCTTGTACATTTATTTACATGAAAAGGCTATAATATTAAAATTCATGTTACAAAAAACCCTACAAATAAATAGTAAAGGATATTTGATTTCGGGGTAGGGCAGTTTTAGTAAATAATAATAAATATATTGGACTGACTATACAGGTGAAAAAATATTCTAGCCTACACCATGGAATATTCTGGTCATTAAATTCAACAGTATGGTAAAAGGAACTAGAAAATGTGTCTGTAAGACACAAATGCCCCGCCAATAAATTTATCGCAAAATGCATTGTAATGAAATACAAAATGTAAACAAAGTCATTCAACCATAAAATGTAGGTTATGGACACCAAATTAATTGTGAAATAGCCAGATCTCCTGTGAATGAATGTTACAGTAAAAGATTATAATGCTACAATACATAGTGGTTGAGAAATACACTTAAATGCAAAACTTAACCAAAGTCACTGAAGCGTAAAATGTAGGTCAAAGCCACCTAATTGTCAATAATTTAGGTAGTACTTACAAGGCAATTAATTAGATGAAACATCATTGTCCTGTAATGTGTAGTTGTTGAGAATGGACTTTAACACAAAACTTAACCAAAGTCTCTGAAGCGTAAAATGTAGGTCAAAGCCACCTAATTGTCAGTGATTTGGGTAGTACTCATCAAGGCAATAATTTTGATGAAACATCATTGTCCTGTAATGTGTAGTTGTTGAGAAATGCACTTTGACACAAAACTTAACCAGAGTCACTCAAGCATGAAATATAGGTCAAAGAGTCAAACTTCCTAGTGAAATTTGTAGTACTATACAATTATAGTCTGTGTATGAGGTCGATACGATGTTGTATCGACCTGGGAAAAGCATATCGACCAAGGATGAAATCCGAGGTCGATAATGCTTTTCCTGGTCGATATAACATCGTATCGACCTCATCCACAGACTACAATTGTTATAGTATTAATTTACATAAACACTGAAAAGGACAAATTTTTCCTTTATCTAAATTGTCAAATTCAACTGTAGTTGAAATATTTCAAAAATTAATATATAAAAAAGTTTATTAGCACTTTAATATAATTACAGTGTGTGTGTACATGTAATTGATTCTTGAAAAATGCATAAAATAAATCAAACAAGATTATAAACATTCAAAGAAACATGCTATATGCATTTCTATTTTTAGTAACATGCGATATAACTTTTCTAGTCAATCTCTAAAAATACAGTGGGTCATGTGATCAGTTCTCCACTAATCAAATTTCCCAAACAATATCAAATTTAATTTAATAATATTATCAATTATCTGCCTACTGGCCTACTATTATGGTTCTTAACGGACGTACGGACGGAAGAACGGACAAGGGTAACACTATATGCCCCTTCCACATTCGTGGGCGGGGCATAGAAATATGTAATTTTGCTTGAGATATTTGAAAATGAATATTTCGACTCGCAAATTTTCGTTAACAATTTCTAAGACACAAAAAAATTTAAGAGCCCAATCAAAGGTCGAACCTTAGGGTTAAGCAATTAAAACACTTTGTTGTTTTATGTATGATATGTGCTTAAAACATATTAAAAAGACAGTTTGGTAATGACTTTTTCTTTTGTATTAGTAATGTATCAAAGTCAGTTTACATAATTCATTATTAAAATATGATGATATTCAAGTTGCAATATTTTCCTCTAACTGACGTTACTGTTCAAATTCAACTTTCGATCATCACAAAATTTGTCTTGTTTCAGGTTAAAGAGAAAACTGTTCGAAGTGCCTTTAAAAGGAGAGCTAAAAAGTGGAAGATGCCTATTCAGTATAAGATAAGAAGCACAAAGAAAAGGCCTGTTAAGAGTAAGGATTAGTATTTACACTGACATGTTACTCCAAGCTTAAAGTATTCTTTCATGCCATAGATAATTTAGAATTAACTCAATTTGAATGTTTTCTTAGCAGATAAACACTGGGGAGGAGTTACATAAGGATCAGTTCAGGTTGTCCTTATGAAAAATCAGTATTTGTCAATCTGATTTCTGAAGAAAAAGATATTCAAAGCAACTAACATCACACGTATAAAATATTCCATGAGATAACTCCGTTGAAAGAAAAAAAAACATTTAAATAATTCAACATATGCATTTTTCTGTATAGAATATTTTCATAATATTTTCTTCGTTTTTGTTGCCTGTAATTTTTTATTTATTTATTTATTTATTTAGATTTTTGTCATTCCGCCTTAAAATGACATGTGATGTACATGTATGTAGGCTTTTTGATTGCTTGTTCTCATAAAATGGAATATAGGATATTTCAAATGCTCAATTTGTCAAATGCATCTTCTTTGCTAAAGTTTTCCGTATGTATCCACTGTTTTTTTAACTCGTGCAAAGCTAATCATGAAAAAAATGGAAAGTGCTTTATGAATTTTGTAGTTGGCTAATAGAAAAAGTCGTGCAGTTAATAAGATGTAGTTTAACACTCTTCATTTTGTTCAATTATGTCTACGGCTATATCTTACAGAAACTTTGTTGGCAAATATTTTGCAGATATTCTCCGATGACTATTGTCAATAGTAAAATATTTGACACTCTTGGATACTCTCATTTTGAAATTTTTTTGCCAATCAAAAGGTGAAGAATTTCATTTATTTTATGATTTCTATTCTGATAACTTTTTTTCAGAACAACCCTGTCCTTGTCCCATTAAATACATTTATTGCATACGATAGATTAATACCGGCACATGACCTTTTCCATATAGCAGCCCGGTTATCATCCCGATACTTCTTAAACAGTCAGAGACGTTTTTCGGGTAGCTGATATGGATCGAAGGTTGATCACTTGCCAGTGGGCGATATGGATAAAGCAATGTTTTATTTTTTTTCATACATCTTATATAGCTATTATCACAACAGTCGGGCCCCTTTGGCCATATCAGCCCTGGGCAGCCTCGTATAATTGACTGTTAACTGATGGCTACATTACATATGTTCAACAGTGTATTGGTTGTCCCGTTTTTCAAATGTTCAATCGTGGAGAAATGTGTGTATATTAACGTCTCATTTGGTGAGTTTATTTATCTACTAGGGTTGGAACTTAAGATACTCTGGTACAAAATGAACGACTCGAGTAGGAACTAAGTAATTAAAGTGACGTAATCGTCAAAACTTTTGAAACTCAGGGCATACACTGGATTCCTAGAGTTCAAAGATGGCGTCCAATGGAGATAAAATATTGGATAAACAGATTTATAGTATAAAAACAGACAAAACAATAAAGTTTTTGAAGATTTTATCGCCTCGGAAGGCTAACGATAATATTTGGTATAACCGTTATCCTGTTTTATCAGAAAGGAAACAAAAATACACAGATTATTATAGAATTCATATATTCATATTTACAGTCCGGAAATTGTTCATTTTTGTCCGGAATGATTTTTGTATATTAATAGCTTTTTCTCATGCACGTTGAGAAATAAAATGTCAGTTTTTCAGTTAAGATCAGTTAAGGAGTTTTCATATTTTGGAGATCATAAAACAAAAACCAAAAGTCCCCCAAAAGGTTACATGATTGAGAACCTAAATGGATAAAAAGAATTTGACAATGAATTTTTTTTCTGAACGGGTAAGAAAAAAAAACACAATTTTGAAACAGTCGATCTCTGCAGATTTGACCACATGTTCGACAGATTTTCCCACGAACGAACATTTCATTGAGACATCCTAATGAGTTTGTCTAAGATTAATAAACGGATACATGACTTATAATTACAGTTTGATAATGGATACTTATACTCCCATCTCACTTCTCCGTGGGTTCCACTCTTCGTGGTATTCACGTTCATTTCAACCAAATTTTTAACTGTGACGTCACCGTTACAGGAGCTACCAGTCACATAAGGAAAATTCCAGTTCTTTTAACCGATATTAGGGGTAGAGACCTTCGGAATGTTATAGATCCACACCAGTACTCCGAAAATGAAAATAGATTTTTGGTATGGACCAGGAGAAGGGTTTAAAAACAATTTGAACGGTTGAAAGGACATTTGAGTAAAAAAAAATGACGAGTTGGAGTCGACACATTTAACATTGTACGTTTGGTTGGGTACATGTGACTTGACAGAAAAAGGAGGGTCTTTCATCAAACTACGCTGAGAATCACTTGGAACCACATGTATAAATAAAATTTACAAACTTTAAAGAGACATTCGTGACAATATTAAAAATTTTTCTACTGTGAACATTATTTTTCTTGAACTTCCTTATTCTATATATCTATGGAATTTGCGTCTAAGGCATTCTGATCCAGAACAGTTTCGTAGTCAGGACAAGTCAACAAGTATATAGATCAAATTAATAGACTGCACCATACAAACTCTCCCAAATTTCCCAATGATTTGGAGAGAAACAGAAAACATCATCGTCAAGCGTCTTACACTTATAGTTTTATTTGTAGATTGTATAAAGGCAGTAGCCCGATCCTCTTTGCCCAGGCCTCGATCACTACTTTTCATGTTTGTATGTATTTTCATGTTGGTCTGTTATCTCTATAGCACTTTCAAAGAGTTAAACGTTTCAGGATTATAAAGGGAAAAAATGAATGGTACTAACGGGGTTTGAACTAATTGCGGACTATTCTAGTTCGAAATCTAACAGGACCTTAAGTTTAATAATAAACCATTGGCAAATCCAAAGGGGGATGTTTCGGGTCGGAACCCCCAAAAGCACTGTCACAAAAACTGCTGAGTCAGGGATATGTTCAGCCTTTGTTACTTTCGTCCCTTCAGAAATTCTATGGCCGTCACCACGACATNATAGATAGATATGAAATGTCAGTGTCACAAATAAAAACTGACATTTTTAGCTAGATTCGCGTCTTCCCTGATTTGACATTACCGGTTTCGACTATACCCTGGATTGACCCACTGACAGTGTGACGGGTGCTGTGCACAGAGCAGGACATGCTTACCCTTCCGGGGCACCTGATGTCACTCTTGTTTATTGAGAGTTCACACTGTTAGTGCTTTAGTTTTTTGTGTTGTATATGTAACGTACGTGTGTTTTGTGGGCATGTGGTGTCTTTGGTCTTCCGTCTTTTGGTGTTCTTGCTTTTGCCTTGTCTCTGGACTTTGATTTGTGTAATCTTGTGCTTTGTTCCTTCGGTATTCTACTGCCATTGTTTTGACAATCATGTTTTTTTTTTAAATGAATAACCTGATGTTTTACTAAGAAGTACCCCCAAACTTTTCTTTCACTTCTTAATTTGAATCCCTATTTTCTAATTCCCTGGATGCGGATTTAGCATTGGAAAACTTGCTTACTATAAAATATCATTTTATCTTTTAATTATATTACACATACGGTATGGAGAGAATCTAACATACAAAAGTCTTAAAACGTATACAAAATACAAAAGTTGGTCTGAGTAGTAATTACATCGTAATAAATTCGATTCAAAAATTAATACAGTACGCAAGTTTATTGAATTTGGTCACAACATAAAACATACTGTTATAATTCAATCGAAATATAAAGTTTGAGATGGCCACATTAGTAGTTAACTATCCCAAAAAATCTGCGTTTTTCAAAAACGTTTTTGAAAAACGCAGATTTTTTGGGATAGTTAACTACTACTGACGGGACTATAGAACAAACAAACATGTAAGATTTGTTATTCACTACGGTTGAGACGGGTAAAACGGTCTAGATTTTTTTTTTACGATGTTTAAATATCTTTTACTATTTGATTTTTTATTGTTTAAATCAAAACTAAATTTTAATGAGGTCATTGGAGATTGTAGCCAAAGAGTTCACTCACATTTTTTACGATGTTTACGGATTAAACATCTCATAAGTAAAATAAAAATCTTATAAGTTTTACTCATTCTCTAACGCTCAATACTTTGTTTTAACCTGTTTAAGGCACGAATTATAAACAAAAAAAAATAATTCAGACTGTAATAGGAGTAAAAAACAAACTAGGACTCGGTGCACAACTAAACAAATACTTCTTGTAATTCCCTGCACACCCACACTCTAGGAGGACGTACGATTCTTTCTTTACTTTAGTTAAATACTTTTGAGTCCTTTGTATTTCTATTAAGTCTGCCAGTTCTCCTTCGGACACCCGCACTCTAACGAATATACCGCTAAGAGGATAATACAAATGTACGATCTTCTCTTCCTCTTGAATATCAAGTATTTTGTAAACTCCGCTGGGCAACCTCATTGATTTATAAATATTCATCTTTTTTACATTGTGTAAATCATACATTGCAAGTATTTCGTAAGTTTTGTTTTGTTTACTATTCATCTTCTTTTTTACTGATTTTTATTATATAAATCACACTATAAATTTTAGGTTTTACTCACTATAACGGTTGAGACTCACTCCTACCTAAAACAACATTATGGTTTTTTTTTATCTAATAAATCTTTAGTTATAAAAAATGACAACGATTCCTAGATATTTCCCGGAAAAGTCTAGTACGAACAATTTTAGAACAATAGAAGGAGCAAAAAATATGCCGAGTGATTTTTTCCGTTTACTCATTGTTGGGCCAAGTGGATCTGGTAAAACAAATTTGCTAATGCACCTTTTATTTAAAAACCCTTATTGTATTACGACAAAATTATTCTTTACGCAAAAAATTTGGAGCAGCATTATTACAAGGAACTAATTTGAAGATTCGAGGAAATAGCGGAAAAACTAGGAGTGTCACTGGAAGACTTGGTGCAACTATCTAATGATAAAGTTGAAGACATCGACGAAGTATCTGATTCTGATGATAAACAAACAATTGTAATTTTTGACGATTATATTTGTTCACAACAAGACCAATCTTCTATTGTGAAATACTTTATAGGTGGAAGGCACAAGAAAATGAGTGTAATTTATTTGAGCCAGTCCTATTTTCGGATACCCAAAGACTGTCGTCTGAATTGTAATTTTTACGTAGTGTATAATTTTCCGAGTAAAAATGAAAAAGAACTTATATCTTCAGAACTTCAGGTCTCAAAAAATACGCTTGTTGAAATAACTAAAAATAAATATTCTTTTCTGTATCTTAACTTACCAGACAAGAAAATATTTCATTGTTTTGATCGGGAAATACAAAATACGTTTTCTTAAATTTTTAAAATCTATTTTACAAATTACTTTAATGACAAAATACGTTTTCTTAACTTATTAAAATCTATTTTATAAATTACTTTTAATGACAACAAAAAATATTTCATATACAAAATTACGTTTTCTTAACTTGTTAAAATCTATTTAATCTCCTTTTTTGTACCCCTAATAGGTAATCGATACGCCGCAGTAAAATTTCACAATGCAACAAAATCAATACGATGTCAACCTGTCGCCAAGTTATCAAGTAAATGTCCATTCGGTATGTTATTTTAGGTTTGTCACGATGAACAGCACTTGGTAAACAAGCCGAAATTACCAGAGGAAAAAAATAATAATTATGGATAGTTACAATACGAATAGTGATATTATAAATCAGGATATAAAAACAGCAACCGGGAAGAATATTCTAGACTAATCACACCATGCACAGGTTATTCAGACCATGCTGGACTAAACTTTTCTCGGAGTTAACTTGTGGAGGAATTTGTGCGTGTTCTTTCAGGGATATAATAAAGATTTATTATTTTTCTGCTTTATCAATTGTTGTATGACAAATTAACCGTATACGTTATGGATTTATTAGACATTGTATATACGTCATGGATTTATATTGACTGTCTACCATATGCTAGACAGTCCACATAAACCTCATACGTCATGGATTTATGTGGACTGTCTAGCATATGGTAGACAGAGCACATAAAACTCTGACGTCATGGATTTATGTGGACTGTCTATCATATGGTAGACAGAGCACGTAAACCTCTAACGTATACACATTGTATATACGTCATGGATTTATGTGGACTGTCTACCATATGATAGACATAGCACATAAACCTCTAACGTCATGGATTTATGTGGACTGT